>JAUMHN010408659.1:0-14736 GCA_032360265.1 Heliamphora ciliata
CTTCAATTGCAATTGAACTGGCCAATCCAATTGTAATTGAATCTTCTATTGAAATCTGGATTTCCATGGCCAATGAAATTCACAGATTCCAACATGTGGGACCCCTAAAAAGCTAAATGGCATTAATTTGATTCACAAATACGAGGGTTGTGAGATTCGCCAAATTTTTTTATGTTTCTACAATGGTAACCAAGGGTCTAATTGACTGAATCTGTATGTTCAGTGCTAGCGGCAAAGTGTTGGCCACGCGCCCTGGTGCATTTGAGGCCCGTTGTTTTTTCCATTGCTGGTTTTGGGTCAAAACAACGGCTGGTTTCAATATTAGAAAACCAGTACTGGTTCTTGAAATATAAGGCTGGTTTGTGTAAAATTTGCTGTAGCGTCAGATTTGGGATGCTGTGCATAGATGGTTTATTGTAAAAGCATGGGCTGTTGTTGTTAGAAGGAAAGTTAGACGCTGGTTTGTAAAAACAAGGTCGCATTTATGGGTAAACAGCGGTGATTCGGTGAGCAATGTGGGCCAGCGGTGTAGCAGTGTGGGCCTGGTTGGGCTGGCAAAACGAACACTTGGTCAGGTTCGGTGACAAAGTTGCCTATCCTATGTTTTTATTGATATTTTGGGATATGATTTTATGATCGACTGTGCAAGAGTGAAGGTTTTTATGTTGTTACTATTAGTATCTTTTGAAATTGGTGGCTGTCAGGCGCTGCTTACCGTGCTTGCTTGAGAATTCTTCTTGGTTTTCTCGGGTTATAGTCAACAGGTGGGATATGGGACTCCCAATGAAGATAGTTGGTTTAGATAAACCATTGGCCGGTTTTTTGGATTAATGTGCAGAGTTTTTAAAAAACCATAGTGGTTTGTTTAAATTTATGGACTGGTTTCCTGTGTCAAGAGGTGGAGACCCGATTGGGAAAAGGGGATTTGTTGAGAACTGTGGGACCCGTTCAAAAATGGCTCTCTGAGAATATTGCGTATTTGTTGTAATGACTTTATGGTTTCAGCTCAGGAGTCCTGAAACTTGGGTTTTTCTTTTTTTATTGGCTTAAAGCCACATGGTGTACCAGGTGGTTTTTAAGGAACTAGTTTTTGGTATGGATTTACTATAGGGTTGTATACTGAAAATTATATTTTTTGTATTTAATTTAATTTTAATAAAATTAATTTTTCATTTTTTGAGAATTTTAATGAGTAATGTATGTAATATTAATTTTTTAATGTTATACATGGATATTTTTTATTCTGTACAGTATTTATTCTGGTGTGTATAGTACGGCTTGCACACAAAAGATCAGATTTTAGGTTTTTACAGAATATAAGTATTTGTTCATAGTTTAAATGGAAATGAACATACCATCGGTATGAATGTAGTACAGAGTTTTTGTAAACCTGTCTTGTTTACAGGGGGCAGATAATAGCGTCATCTATTGTTCCGACTCTCTGTGCTAGTACATTTTTTATGTATTGAACGAGACACATTGGGGTAATTAATTTTATACTCACTATATAAATTAATTCACACCCAAAGGTTATTATGAGAGTGCTTATACTCTTAATTCTGAAATAATTATTGATTTACGTATATTTAATAGTCGTTGTCTTGATTCATTAGATGGTGCGATCTTATATGGGTCTATATTTCTGGTAAATTGGATAGCGATATTATTTATATGGTGGATATAAATTATTGACGGAATTCACGTCTCGAATGATCGGGATTGACAATACCCTCTAAATGAAGTTTATAAGTTTTGACCGAGCCAAACTCTGTAGGTGGATTTGATTATCCGGCGGTCAAAGAAATTAAGCGAAAGGGTTTAAGAAATTTAAAGATGCCGATTAAACTAAATTGGCGGCTATTGAAAATTTTAACGTGGGGAGATAAGTTAAGCATTTAATAACAGGAGCTCAATACAAGATGGTCTTGAGATTATTACTTAGAGTGCAATTATAGTTCTTTAGTAGTGTGAACCGTAATTTAGTATTTTATGAAAATTACAGAAATCGCTGCAAGGTTTTCATAATTACAGATACCGTTGAGAGGTTTTCTTAATTGCGAAAACTGCTGTGTAACACCCCGGTCTGAATCCTAGTAGTAACCACCTAAACTGTAACAACCCGGCCCGGTTCCTAGTTGTAACAGCCCAGATTGTAACTACTCGCGGAACAATCTAAGCCCAAACACTAGTATTAGCGATAATTAATTGATGAGATCTTAAGTCGCTAGAAGGATGAAAAACTCTAGCTCAACCCGAAACCCTAATTTGAACCGAAAACCCTTAAAAGGCCTAATACTTAGAAAAGTCCTGGAATAGCTTAAATTAAGCAAATTACATAAAATATAAAATTAAAAATTAAAAATTTTCATAATTAGGGTAAAATGACCATTTTGCGCATAATACAGTAAAAGTCCTAAAAATTTAAGATTTGACACATAGACACTCAAAATCAGATATTTATATATAATTAATTAATAAAATACAAAATAATAACAAAAATGACCAAATTGCCCTTGCATGGCCGGTCACCTAGGAGAATGTGCCCAAAAAATTATTTTTTGCCATTTAAGCTTAAAAATAGGAAAAAGATGTATAAATTAAGCATTATTTTGACCCAATTCTTTTTATACAAGTAATATATATAGTAATATAATAATATAGGTCAACAAAAATAAACAAATAATTATTTAAAATCTCTACACAATAAATAAGTCGAAAAGCTAATTCTAGTCAAATTAGCTTAATTTAGCATAAAAGTCTACACTTATTTAATTAATTGCTATCAAAATTATGATAAATCATGGAAAGACTAAATTAATTTTAAATACATTAATATAATAGGTTTTAATAGGTTTAGATACCAAAAAGATACATAAAATTAATATTTTATTCATTTATATTCACAAAATGTACCAAAATACAATTTAAAACCCTAATTAAACATAAAATTAGCTTTTTAGTCTTCCAAATAGGTATGGCTAAAACCCATCTGGAAAATCTGATATACACCTCTCTCAAATAACTCCCACCACCCTATGCAACCAATAGGGACCAAGAGAAATTTAAATTTTAAATTTTAAATTTTATGTAATTATTAGGTCTCCACTATATTTTTGTTATAAAAATACACAAAGCACACCTTCTCCAGTAGGCATATTCGGCTGAGAGAGTGAGAGAGTGAGGGACCAAAAAATTTCTAAGTATTTTCAAAGAAGAAGGAGAGAAGAAGAGAGAAGGAAGAAAGGATAAGGAGGAGAGAATCAAGAAGGAGGCAACAAAGCTAAGTCCATCTGTTCCTCAACTTTTTAGGCAACAAAAGAGGTAAACAACTCTCTTAATTCTTCTGATATTTTTCCTTAAGATATCCCTCAATCCATCTCTATAACAAACTCTACGAAAAAGAAATGAAGAATAGCTCAAAAAAAAGGCGTTGTAGATGCAAATAGTGGATTGCTAGGGTAAGATTGTGCTTTGTATGTGCTTGCATGTGTATGTTTTTGAGTTTTATGGATTGTGTGTATTCTAGAGTTTTGGTTTATGTGAGTTTATAAAATGCATGCAAAAAAAACACAAAAAATGTACACAACATAAACTAAGCAACCAAAACCCTAAGTAACCTGATTTTCTAGACTTACTTTCTGCCACCAACTTTAAAACATCATAACTAATTGTACAAAAATGATCTTAAAGTGATTTTTATGTCCAGATCTAGAGTTTTGAGTTATATTTCATACAAAATTATTTTGAAGTGATTTCGTTGGGTAGAACTCCATATATCTCATTGTTACCAAAGAGTGTTAGATCTTGACCACTCTAAGTTGCAGACCTGAAAACCCTAAGTTAGAGTGAGCATCGAGCTTAGGTCAAAACATAAAACTTGTAGAGGACATATTTATCTTTCAATCCACCAAAAATGAACTAAAATTACGAAGTCTGGATGGGTCAAAACACCTTCCAAAGTCACTATTGAGGTTCAGTGACTGACAGACCTCTTTGTCGCATATTTTTTTGAGATCCAAAACCCAACCTTTTAGAAGCCAAACCCAAAATTGGTAAATATGAAAAATGTAGCAAACATATTAAACTAAATACTAAGAAAAGATCAGCCCAAAATACCCTCGGATGATACCCCAAAGGTTTTGAGCATTCTCCGTTAAAATCACATTCTGCAGACCCTTTTTAGGCTGACTGAACCCTTTTTATAAATTGGCCAAAATCTCAAACTCTTTCCAAACCACTTGCCTTAACAGAAAACATGGAACTTGTAGAGAACACCATAAACTAAAACCTCACCAAAACATAGACCTAAAGTCCCTGAATTGATGCCCCAAAACCATGGCCAACAGAGGCCTAAGTTCTGTGTTTTTGTCTGTAAAATGCTGAAGGGTTTTTACTAAAATAAAATAAATGACCCCCATGCCTTAGGATCTAACCTTAGTGATTAACATAAAAGTTGTACAAAATATTTTTATCTAATTAGTGTTAAAATTTAAAAAATTAAATCCATGTCTATGTACTTTAAAACACTATTGAAAGTTTAAAACTAGCAATTGAACTTTTACATAAAATTGGCTAAGTGTTCGAATGACGTGTTTCATATGGAACTTGAATGTGTAAACCTTATATGAACTTTTTAAGTAGATAGTGTATGAAATTGATACTTTTCATGAAATGAACTCATGTCGATGGTTCGATTTTATGTCACCTAAATTGTGATTATGCTTGCACTTGATGTTTTAGTAAGTTATACCATTTTTCATATCATATTCACATGTCATGTTATGATTAATTGCACACGAGAAGTATATTGCACATCATAAACATTCCTACATGTCATCTTGGGTTATCGGAGTCCCTTTCGTGTCCTTCAATTGGGTTGAGTAACAAGGAAGTCAATTATTCAGTGGTTGTGGATCTAGGACATCCATGGCTTCCATATTGATATTGAATTGGAGGTTTTTAATTATAAAAGGGTGATTTAGGCACCATGGGTTCATCACTAGTTTTATTTAGACTTTGGGTTGACGCTTAACGATTATCCTAGTACCTAATGTGGGACCGTTGGCCCGTATAAGGGTGGTTAATAACTGGGTGGCCCGCCCCCACATTGTTGCAATTAAGTAAAATGGTTGAAGCATGTAGCCAAGGCGAACGTTTATCTTTCGCAACAAGGCTAGGATAGGTTAAGTGAGCAATGCCATCAAGTCTACTCTGTAATTCCCGGCGTGGAATTCATGATTCTGTTCTGGAAGTACTTGGGTTGGGCTATTGTATTGCATTCATCTGCATCACACACTCGCACCACTATTCTTATATGTGCTTGTCGTGTTAAAAATGATAAATTGCCTATATCTCTGCTCTCCTTAAAATTGCATTGGGTAATATACGCTATATATTATAGGATATCTTGTTATGAGTTTGTTAGACGGTTTAAGAAATTTGCTTATGGGCTCCGGCTCATGGCATTCATGCCACAGGAAAAGATGAAGGACTTTTTGAGGAAGGCGTGCTCGTTGAGGAAGAAGACTATAAAAAGGGAGAGAGTGGCAGGAGCCGATTAACCCCAACGACACATCTTGAAGACGTAGGATGTTTACCTTTTTGATCTTTTGTGTAGTTTTCTCACGGACATATTGTAACTTGTTAAATTTTCTGGATGATTGTAATCATTAAGTATTTTGAACAAACTCTGAACTGTTAATGATGTATTAGTTATTGTATGTGATTATGAATGTTTGTCTCGAATATGTCCCTTATTTATAGTTACGTATGTCCCGACGTGCCCGGGGAATGGGGCGTCACAGTTGGTATAAGAATCTAGGTTTAGTAAACCTTCAGGCCTTGAGAAATGGGAGATTACGAGTTCTGTAGCGTAGAAACTCTGTAGAGTATCTGTACTATTAAGTTACCACGAATAATTTTAACAACTTAAAATCTTTACCTTAGGATTTTCTCTATCTTTCTTTCTTTAGGATGGCGTCCGACGCAGAACCAGCCGGAGAACCATGGGCAGTATCAGAACCAGAGGACTCAGATTCGGAGGAAGAACCCGCTAAAGAGCAAGACCCAATAGACGTGTTTTTGTTAGCATGGATGTTTTCGGATGAGTGGCCAGCCCAGGGAGAGGAAGAGGCCGAGAAAGTAGGAGCAAACGAGGAACCCAATGTAGTAGGGGACGAGGCGAACTTCGAAGCAGACAAAAAGGAGGGACTTGAGGATGACGACGAGAATGCGGAGCGAGCCATCCCCTTCTTTTATGATCCACTGGAGGCGCCACCACCCGAATCAAAGGACGACAAGGAGACAGATGTAACAATCTACTGGAGCCGCCAAGACTATTCCAAGGACTACCGTATTGACGAGTGGGATTATGCCTGAGTATTTTTGAAAAGGACAAAGAGGTGGAGGAAGCTGAAATCTTTCCCTCGATTTATAGGTCCGATAAAGGTTCTAGGAAAACACGACAAAATAGCATGCTGAATGGAAGTACCACCAGGGTTTAAGGAGCGACTCGGAGATTTGGTAAAGTCCTGATGGCAGCAGACAGTAATGCCGAGAGATAAACGAGGGATCATTGACCCACGCAGCTCAGCTATCAACTTCAATTATCCGAAAACTTACGAAGAGGTATCGGTGGCCATCACAGATTGTGCTCGTAGAGGGCCAGGGAACATTTGGTATGTGGAGGTCCAGTGGCGTTACTACGGCATTTATGAAGCAACTTGGGAACGTGAGGCAGTTGTCCGTCACTTCTGTCTGCATTTGTTTGTTTAGGCTTGAATACGCTAGGCGTTGTGATTTTCTTTTTGTTTGAAGGTTGTGTGTATGCTATATGAACTTTTTGAGAACTTTGTACCAATTACGTGTTTGAACTAGAAGCAGATATTTATTGTTAAAATTCTTCATAAGCTATCTCATAATCTCAAGCTAAATTCCACGAAATCCCAAAACATGAAAACAATTAAGAATTGAGATAATCCTCGAATCTCAAAACTCCCTTAGGATAGCTGATAGACGATCAAAACACCTAAAAGTCGACTAACCCCTAGATGATAAAGCACTCAGAGAAGCCTAAGTTTTGAGAAAACACCGTTAAAGTTCTGTAACTTCACCCTTATGAGTTTCTCTTACCAGACCCTTGTATCAACTCTTATACCCGGTTAAAATTCATTGCTTCGAATAACATTGGTCCTCAGCAATGCTACCCAGTATTATTTGTAGATAATTTTCCTCCATTCAAGTCTTGTTGGTAACCCTATCGGGAAATTTCTCCAAGAAAATACCATCGCCCTTGAAGTTTTCCTTGGTTAAGTCATGCCTTCACCTTTGATTGTCTTTTAATGCATGCCAACATCCTTGGACTAGCTCTCTGTTCGTAGAACTCAACGTCGTTCGATATTGCCAAGATCCTTCACCACCATTCGTTTTCCCCTAACTGCAATACTACATTCGGCTGAAGCAATTTTGTGAACTCTTGAAATCTCAATCTGGGGTGTTGACTTGGATGCTTGAATTGAAATATATTAGGCCGACGTAATTTCAGGGCAAATATCCATTTTAGCTACCCGTTGCTTAGACATACCTTTGTCAAGGTCTGATACTATACATATTGATTCTGAAAGCATCCTCTCTGTAATATTCATAAAGTGCTGATCTCTTTTTTTCAATGCACCTAAGCTTCAATTGATCTCTCAACCTGAGTCAATGGTGATTGTTTTAACTATGACCCTATGCCTTTGAACCGTCTGGGAGTCCACCCTAAGATATTCTAACCCCAGTGACATCTTGTGCTTATACCATTTGGAATTCTCAGCCAAACGCTTATCTAGTCATTCCCGTATGGTCACCTCCTCTGAAACCAATGAGATTGAGCTGACCGTCCTTATCAAACTCTACGTGTATTTTGTCTGTCGATCTTCAAAACCTTACTTGTAGGTCAGCAAGTGACGACGATCGTCGAAATATTATGCTATTAGGCCTTAGCACCTTTATGAAAGACTAGGACAATGCACGGGAACCTCTTAACACCTCTTCGAATCATAGGACAATTTTTTCTCAACATTACGACTTAAAGCGCCGTTAATATTCGCGTTTGCGTTTAACGAAGTTGAAAAAAAAAAAGACCCCAACAGCAGAAATGGTTAAGTAAAGGGCTTATTCAACTAACTGCACCTTTTTAAAGGAGTTGATAAATAGAACCATGCTATCAGTAACCTATAGTTAGGAACCACAGCTTCACATCAAAGGACTCATAACATCACCATGTGACAGAATTTAGGCTTTTCCCAAACTAATTCACAGTGGACCCACAAATCCAACAAGCCAGGAAGCAAAAAGTTCGTACCGACAGTAGAGAAGTGAAAATAGTAAGTAACCTCAAGTTTATGATACCCTTAGTATGCAAATAAAGAAAGAGTATCTGTACACATCATTAGGCACGTCAACTTTTTTCACCAAAATGATAGTATCCGAATCCGACCATCCCCACTTTCAATGGAAAATTTCTGACAACGATATGAGCATCATGAACTTGATGGAGAGTTTACCATCAAACCACAATGGATCGCGTGACTCGATATTTACCTGAAGCGTACCTTTTTTCATAATTCAATTGTCCTAGAGTGACTAACAACCGGAGAGAAACGATCCAGTCAATGGAAGAGACATATAAACCCTACATACCAACACGTGGAGGACAAATGATGGAAGCTAAGAGAAACGTTGCAGCACTTGGATAGGTTGGAAAGTATTGATTACGGACTTCGTTGTCGGAATTTGTCAAGAACACGATAACATTCGGGTTATAATAAATTACCTTACTAAGGCCACCCGCTTTCTATTGGATAAACCTCACGACACATTGGTAGCTACAAGCAAAGAGTATATCCGAGAGATTTTACACCAACCTAAAATCTTTACCATTCCTAACCGAGACTCACATCTCGCCTGGGCAGTCTAAACACCCGGTTCTGAACAATCAAAAGTATGTTAAGAGTAGGCATAAAGGAGAATGAAGGAAATCTTTATTTTCGGTTAAAGCCGCTTACAATAACAAGTTTCCAACTAGCCTTTGCAACCATATGAGGTTTTATGTGTAGACAATACTGTGAGATTATTAGTATACGGAATAAAAACATAAAGGAATTGATTGGTTGGAATAGATCTTTGCTAATCAATGAAGTGAGACCCAGAATACATTAACGGAAATTCATATAAAACCCAAAATGGTAGCCCTGCTGTGATGATCTTTGGTGAAGAACGATAGAATCTCATTGAATAAGACTTTTCATGCTAACAGGGAGATTGAGTGTCATGCTTTCACCTTAAAAGTAGAACCAACTTTAGCAAACAGTTCCGTGACCCCATTTTCTTTTTCTTTTTCTTTTCTTTAGAGATGGTGGAACAAAGACAAAACCATGGGTGTTCAGCAAAAGTAGGCAAAACTGAAGAGAAAGTGGAAGTCTCGAGCCTAACACGAATTTTGCAAGATCTAATAGCTAACTTAGACCGATCGCAAGGGAATCCACCTCAGGAAGGATCATGGTACTTATCGGACCTGAGAGTACGAAACATCCCAGTACCTGAGAAGAAGAATTTTTTCCGAACAACTGATGTTTGGATTAAACCCACAAAGTAATAACAACCAATAGTAAGAGCTTGTTATAGGTGCAACCAGCCAGAACATAAGATGATGCATTGCCCGATAAGAACTAAAGAAGACAATTAAGGAGAACCACTACGGAATAATAAGAACGTCACACGCTCGGAACCTGTGTTTTAAAGCATAAGTACTCTGTGTTTTAAAGCATAAAATTACGTTACACATATTGACAACAAGCCATGTATAACTTCACAATTCGTACATAAATAAATTAAAATTATAAATGCACATACCTAGTTATAAACGCACATAGCCACATATAACTACACATCACGACGCCACTCGTCAAATAACCCGATATCCATTCACAGGGACAATCAACAACTCACAAAACCCAGCCTAACTGGAAGGCCCACGCTAAACCCCTCAAACTACAAGGTCACAAAACATCACCTTTTTCCTTAAAAGGACCACAGGCCACATCAACATCTAACCATGCACGTCACCCCCGAGGATGGCCCCTAAACAAACACCTGAGGCCATGACACGACCCCCAAAACCCCAACACGACCAACCGAACCCCAAAAAGATTTTAACAGTATTTTAGTCGACTAATCCCATAATCAATTAACTGAATACCGTTGGAAACCAATTGGAAACCAAGGAACTAACCACCAACACATCATAACCCAGATCAACACACGCCCAACACGGCCAACACAAACTCCCACACACCCAACCCGACAAACACGAACCCACACATACCCAACAAGGCCAAAAGAGACCCCTAAGGCCCTAACACGACCAATGAAAAAGGGTTCAACACAACCAGTGAAAGTGTTGATACAAACAAAAAAGGTGTCAACACAAACAACGAAGGTGTCGACACAAATAGAAAAGGTGTCAACAGCAACAGCGAAGGTGTCGACACAAATAGCAGCGGTGTCGACACAAAAGAACCGAGAGTTTAGATAACACACGCAGAGAGCAAAAGTGTTGACACCAACAGAACAAGTGTCAACACCAAGGTGTCAACACAAACAAAAAAGGTGTCGACACAAAACTGTTAGGGTTGGTATACTGAAAATCATGTTTTTAGTATTTAATTTTATTTTAATAAAATTATTTTTCCATTTTATGAGAATATTTATGAGCAATATATGCATATCATTTTTTTGTTATGCATGGATGTCCAATATTCTGTATAGTATTTAATCTGGTGCGTAGAGTACGGCTTACACACAGAAAACCAGATTTTAGGTTTTTGCATAATATAAATTTTATGTTCACAGTTTAGATAGAAATAGACATACCATCGGTACGACTGTGGCACAGAGTTTTAGTAGGTCTGTCTTGGTTTCGGGGAACAGATAATAGCGTCGTCTATTGTTCTGACTCTCTGTGCCAGTACACTTTGTGTGTATTGAACAGAACATTTGGGGTAATTAAGTTAGTACTGACTACTGGCTATGTAAATTAATTCACACCCCAAGGTTATTATGAATAGTGTTTACCCTCTTAATCCTGAAATAATTATTGATTTGCATATGTTTAATATTCGTTATTTTGATTCATTGGGGGGTGCGAACTAATATGGGTCTATATTCCCGATGAGTTGGATAGCGGTATTATTTATATGACAAATATTAATTATTAACGGAATTCATGTCCCGAATGATCGGGATTGACGATACCCCCTTAAGGATGCTTATGAGTTTTAATCGGGCCAAACCCTGCAGGTGGATTTAATTATTCTGCGGTCAAATAAGTTAAGCGGAGGGGCTTAAGAAATATCAAGATGCTGATTAAATTAAATTGTCAGTAATTAAATTTAATTAGTAGGTATCGAGAATCTTAACGTGGGGAGAAATGGTAAGCATTTAATAACAGAAGCTCAATGCAAGAAGGTCTTGATATTATGGGTCAGAGTGCAATTATAGTTCTTTAGTGGTGTGAACTGTAATTCAGTGTTTTATAAAAATTACAGAAACCGATGCTGGTTTTCCATAATTGCAGATACGGCTATGCGTCTTTCTTTTATTACAGAAACCGCTGGTAGGTGTTTGTGTTCTACTGGAAGTCTTACTCATAATTACTTCCCAGGTCCATGCTGTAGCCCTATATATACGCGGGTAGGCTGAACCAGTTTGAGATTGATACATCATATTTCAGATAAATCATATCTCATATATCATATGATATTATTTTTGTATTTCAAGACTTAAATATATCGGGATTCTGCCGGTACGAGTTCTCGGAGGATCGTAGCCCACACTACGTTTGAGGATCGCGAAAGGAAATGCAGTAGAAGATCTGACCGGAGCTTCAACTCGAAATCAAGTCGTAGTTGAAGATTAGATCTACAAGAGGTATTCTTCTAAATTAACTTTGGTTGCACATGTTTTATTTTGATCGTTCTTCGTCAAAAGTTTTATCTGGAGCCCGTTTTGGCATTTGTCCGTCCAGTTAATTTTTTTACCGATAATCGTTTTTCAAAAACAATGATCTTGACAGTTTTGCCTCCAATAAAAACAACCGCAGCAGAGACAACCCAAAGAGAAGGCAAAGGTGTCGACACCAATAGCAGAGGTGTCGACACAAAAGCAACAGATTCAGATTTTTCAAACTAGAGAACTGAGTAACGGCGAAAAGCGAACCCTAGCAACGGGAAAAGCTTCTCAACCCCAAAAATAAATCATCCAAACACCCCTTTAGCAACCTACGGACATACACAAGCCCAAAACTACCACAAAACCTCGAGAGAAATACTCGAAACCCGATTCCATCCAACCAAAAACAACCAAAACGATTTTAAACCAAAACCCAACTTATAAACCGATTTTTCATGCATTTTAAACGGTAAAAACACACACGATTACACGTCGTACCCTTATAAGACATGAGAGTCTAGGATTCTACCTCGATGAGTTAAAAACTCGACGTCTTGAACCATGTAAAAAAATGAACTTCGTTGGAATAAAATTCCGTCTGGATGAACGTGTAGCCCACCATGAGGAGACTACGGATCTGCTATTTGATCGTAAAAAATCGAGCCCCAGGCCCCCGAGAAGTTTGAGAGAAGGCAAAGCTTTTGGCTTAGAAAAAAGAAAACTTAGCCACCAAGCTAAGGGTTTTTGTGAAAATATCTCACAAAATATCTTATTTATATGCTCCACCAAAAAATATTTCTTTTTTTTTAACTTCGCACCACAATGCCCAACGGCCCCGGGAACCAACTCCACATGCATATCTAAGCCCGATCATGCATCAAAAAGCATATAAACATGCTATAACAAAATGATAACCAACGTGTTTAAAAATTTCAAAAAAAAAACGGGTCAGGATCTCACAACTCTACTCTCTTTAAATGAATTTCGTTCCTGAAATTCAACACATGGGCAAAAGGAAACAAACCGTCAATCGCAGTCGATACATACATAAAAGATAGTCAACCAAACTGTTCCTTAGATATAGTCAAACAAGGTCAGGCATGCTAAACAACGGCTAACTATCTCAAAGACACGGGATCTACAACTCACCTCAACCTCACATCCTTACCAACCACTGCCTCAACACAGTACACCACCCACGGAGTCCATCCCCAACTCCCAAACAGAAGCAACAAAGAAACTGGGCCAAAGCCTGCACATTCAGAAAGCACCTCTGCTCGCTGAAGGCATATCTGTATCATCCGGCACAACTGGTGCTCTAGAAGAACTGGGAGCTATAAGAGCATATGCTCGGGGCAATATCGGCCTGCCCGCCATAACTCGGCGCTGTCGGTTGCCGTACGGTACTGAACTGAAGTTCCCTTATCTGTCACTTGGGACGTTTGAACTGCAGGATGCTGTTGTTGACCCTACACAAACGAACCCTCTAGTGTGCCCACTGCACTCGGCGCACTGCCTCCATGTGGACAGTTCTTGTGAATATGTCCTGACTGGCCACACCCGAAGAAAACTGGTAATTCCCTCCCCTGCGGCTGCACTGGTGCTAAACTCTGGGGCTGCTTTGGCTGTAGACAATTCGCCGCATGATGCCCGGGTTACCTGCACCGGTAACAAATCAACACCCTCTGCTCTAGCCTCCCAGACGAAGCCACTGATGGTGCTAGTGCAGAGAACTACTGTGGTAATCTAGATGGGTGGAAGCTAGGACCAGAGGACCTCTACCTCTAATTGGAATTCCTATCTGTCTGCGCCTCTGTCCCACCCTGTGATGTCCTGGCCTCCCTCGAAACCCGAATCTCAGTCATTGTGTTCTCAACCCTCGCTGCTGCCTCTACCAGCTCTGTGAACACACGAAGTCCCATTGCTACCACATGCTCCCTGATAGCCGGCCTCAAGCCCCGCTCAAACCTCATCGAACGCAGCTCGTCTGTGCTCACCAACTCCGGTGCAAATCGGGACAAGCACGTAAACCTGACCTCGTACTGCATGACATCCATGGCCCCCTGGGTGAGAGTGTAGAACTCCTCCATGTACAAGTCCCTCTTCGAAGTCGGGAAATATTTCTCTAGAAACACTCCTGTAATGGTTGCCCATGTGACCCCCACTGTGTTCCGGGCATATTTCCACCACTCGTGAGCAGCGCCCTTCAACTGAAAGGTGGCAAAAGAAACTCGCAACTCATCCTCCACATTCTGCAACGTGTCAAGAATTTGAGTCACCAATTCCAGCCACTCTGTCGCCACTATAGGATCTGGATCTCCAGCAAAGGTAGGTAGATCCATGCGCTTGAACTCTCGCATTGCTACTATAGCCATCGCCTCAGGCACTCCCTCTGTCTCTCTAATGATCTCATCTCTAACCAATTGCTGGATAGAACCCACCAGCACACGCAACAACTCCGTCGCATCCATCGGTCCCAGGGGAGCATTTGCATCCCCAGCATCAGGGATAGGAACATCCACTTGGCCAACACCACGGCCACGGCCTCGACCTCGACCACGGCCTCGCCCTCTCCTCGCTGACATCGCATCTACATGAAAGAAAATAGCACGTAAGATGCAACATATAACATGAACCACATAAGCATGCTAACACGTATCCACATAGATTTATGCTAAACAAACCCCACATGCCGAGGAGAATAGACAAGAATGATGCGTCAATCTAGATAACCTACTCAGATTT
>JAUMHN010408670.1:0-14736 GCA_032360265.1 Heliamphora ciliata
TTGATTCATTAGAGGGTGCGATCTTATATGGGTCTATATTCTCGGTGAGTTGGATAGTGATATTATTTATATGGTGAATATTAATTATTGATGGAATCCACGTCTCGAATGATCGGGATTGACGATACCTCCTTATGTAAGCTTATAAGTTTTGACTAAGAAAACCTTGCAGGTGGATTTGATTATCTGGTGGTCAAATAAGTTAAGCAGAAGGTCTTATAAAATTTTAAGATGCCAATTAAATTAAATTGTCAGTAATTAAATTTAATTGGCGAGTATCGAGAATCTTAACGTGTGGAGAAATGTTAAGCATTTAATAACAGGAGCTCAAAGCAAGATGGTCTTGAGATTATGGCTTAGAGTGCAATTACAGTTCTTTAGTGGTGTAAACTATAATTTAGTATTTTATGAAAATTGCAAAAATTGTTGTAAGATTTTCATAATTACAGATACCGTTGTGAGGTTTGCTTAATTGCGAAAATCGCTGGATGGGTGTCTATGTTTCAATAGAAGTCTTAGTTATAATTAATCCACAGGTCCTTGCTATAACCATATAAATATGCGGGTAAGCTGAACCAAATTCATAACTTGTCTTCAAAACTAAAGTTGACCAGATTTTGCCAGTACAAGTTCTCAGAAGATTATAACCCACATTATATCTGGGAATCGCATAAGGGAATATAGCAGAAGGTCTGACGGGAGCTTCAACTCATAATCAAAATCGTAGTTAAAAATTCGATCAGAAAAATGTATTCTTCTAAAATAACTGTGGTTGCACGGGTTTTGATTTTGATCGTTCGACATCAATAGTTTTATCTGGAGCCCGTTTCGGCGGTTACCCATCTAGTTAATTTTTATCGAAAATCGTTTACAAATATAATGATCTTGGCAGTTTTGCCTCTAACTTGGCCAAGATTAAAAACCCCCAGATTTGCGGTGAGAGAGCTTCAATTGTAGGGTTTCGGTGGTTAATTTGCAGTTTTGACTTCAATTTGAGTTCGATTTTGGGATTTCGATGGCGATTGTGGATTTTAACTTCTATTTGAGTTTGATTTTGAGATTTCGGTGGCCGATTGGGGATTTCAACTTCCATTAGTGTTCGATTTGAGTTTGATTTTGGGATTCTTGATCTCTACTGAGGATTTCGACTTTAACACAAACTAAACTACCATTATTGAGGACAAAGCAATATTACAACAAAACAATGTTATTCATTCAACATCAACCTAGATCGTCTTCCATGCAAATTCAATTCCATCGAAGATCATCCATAAAGTGAAAACTCAATGTGACAGATAGTTGTTGTGAATATTTATGATCAGTTTGAAGCTTCTTATCACTAAGAACTACATTTATATGCATACATTTAAATTGTACCACTTCAGTTGCCTAAATGGGCCAAAATAAACTCACATGGCCAACAAATTACGCACCTGAACAATCAAATCATCACTGATTGGCATTGATTTCTCCAAATAACAAATAGTAAATTCCAGGGATTGTTGTATGACCGCAACGATTATAGGGCCTGCTTGCTTAATTGCTCAATCACAGATATAAACACAAATCAATTATAGAATTCAACATATGTGCATAACTACGCAAATAATCCTAGTGAACTACGAGAAAATGGATGGATTACTTGAGAGAAATCAAGTAGCGTAAGCAATCGCGTATGCTAGCAAACCAACAGCCTCAACCTGAGACTTTTCCCAACATTCGAGCCCTAACTTTCCATTTTATGTCGCTTTAACGCCAAGATTAAGGATTGAGTAAAACTTCTCTAACCCTAGCTTAAGTGAGGAATTAGAGCGGAGTCTCTAGGGGAGATCGCTCGATGCCTTAACATCAAAGACAACTTTGAAGATTCGGGCAATTTCGACAATTGCTGCAAAGGCGATCGGATGTGAGTGCCACACAAAAATTAGTGCATTACAGGAGTTCGATCGGAGAGCAGAGCTCTTAAAATCCACAGTGATTGGATATGAGAGGTAGAGAGAGATCGGAGATGAGAGAGGCATTTGTTTCTTAACTATAGATTTTAATTTTCTCCATTCACTTCTGTAAAATAATATTTATTTTTTCTAATCTACTGTCAATGGGATTCCCTATGATGGAAAATCTCATCATATTCAGTAGTTTAATAGGTTCTATTTATCACTAACCTTAGCACATAGGCATCACCTCTAGCACCACCACCACCACCACCACCACCACAGCCTCTGGGGATGTCAGTGTAATTTACACTTTTAATTTTATTGTTATTGTTGTTGTGTGCGAAATGCTATTGATGAATTATATCTTCAAACCATTGATTTCTTGCTAAGAATTTTGAGATCTAAGGGCTTTTTGTGTCAATTTCTTTGTTTTTATTGGTGCCCTACCTTCTAGAACTAGCCAAATGCAAGCCGCATTTAATCTAGGCCGAGTAATAGAATTGAGTCTAAGATGGTTGGGTAGATCTTAGTATCTTACTGTGTGCACATATACTATAACGTTGTCGACTTACTCAACTCAAGCGGATGGTTGTTTGTTAAATTAGCTTTTGAGCTAGTTTTTTAAAAATTAGTTTTTTAGGTTAAAAACTGATTTTTTTTTGTTTATTCGAATTGAACAATAGTTTGTTCTACTAATTTTTTTTTTTGCATTTTAGATTATTATTTTTTGCCAAAAATGGATAAAGTTAGCTTTTTGGCTAACAAATCTAAAAGTTAAATTATCAATTTGGACCTTAGTATTGAAAGATTAGCTGTTATCCTATCAATCATGGCCATGGTATTGGTACAATAGTTGCTATCTCGTTGTTCAACTATAATTTGGATAAATGACAGGTATTGAATATTGATTTATACACTGGACAATAGTGAAATTATTTCATGCGGTTATTGATGGAACTTTTTAAGTGTAGAAAGCTTCATCTGACCCCTCTCAAAACTCGCATGCTATTGCTATTTATTTCTTATTTTTCCCTTGGTTGTGTGCTCATTCTTGATATGAAAAACATAAATGAAATAATTCTTATGCCTACATAACATAGTTAGACCCTAAGGGACATTGTCCTCATTGCATCTTCCCATAAAAGGTGACCGATGGATATAAGTGCGGTGTTGCACAACACTAGCTCTTCATGTTGATCATTCTGTCTTCACAAATGACAGTGAACATATATTCTTGCTTGTGAGACCCCAACCCATTTTATTTTAAAATGATTAAGTGTTGAAAGGAGTAGGAATTAAAACTCGATCTTGGTGTTTTAGGTTAGTATTTTGGGATTTCAATTTGACCACAATATGACCCTATTTGGAATTCGGACGAAGGAGATATGCTCGTTTGAAGTTATGACATCAGTGCAGTGGAATGGGGGAACAGATCGAGCAGTCAAAAGGCCTATCGATCGATCTGTTCGGCCAGACTGCTTTAAAAGGCAGCGGATTACTTGGGTTTTGTGCATAGCTTATCTTGTAAGCTTCCTCTTCTCTCTCCTCAACCCTAAACCAAAAGCTCTGCCTTCTCTCTAGGTTTTGGGTGTGTTTGTGCTCGGATCTTGGTGATTAAAGGGCAGATTCTTGATGTACTCACCATAGGCTTCACATCTATCTGAACGGAATCGTATTTTGGCGACTTTGGTTTTTTGCCGATTGGTAAAGCTTTGAGTTTGTGACTCTATGAGGTAGGATCCCAGACTCTCATGTCTTAAAGGGGTGCTACATAGAATTTTATGCGTTTTTACCATTTTAAAATGTATGTATGATTGATCTAGATGTTTAAATCATGTTTGGTTGCACAAAAAGTCTTTTAAAGTGTTTTTATGGTTTATTTTTTAAGTTGGTGGACGTGTGTGTGTCAGTGGTTTTCAAAAAGGCGAGTTTTAAAAAATTAAAAAGATTATGTAAATGGATGCGAAAATCTAAATTTGGAAGTTTGGAGCTAACCCTTGGAATTGAGCATTGTTTTATTGTTCGTTGGTCTTCATGGCTAGATGGATGACGTTGCTATGTAAAACGTAGTGTTTGTACATGATTGTGTGCATGAAAACTCTAGTTTTAAAGATGCATTAGTTGGGGTTGATTTTGATCCCTCGGTGAAAACCCGTAAAGATGCATTAGTTGGGGCAGATTTTGGTCCTTCGGTGAAAGCCCATAAAGATGCATTACATGATCTGTGTGTGAATCATTGTGGATTAGATAAAACCATTTTTGAGGCTCGTGTGAGTCGGGACATGCATATTATTATGTTAGTATGCTTTGCTTTTATTTCATATTTGTCTATTTTCTATTGGGCCTCGGCTCAAGGTGTGGGATTTGTGAAAATCTTTTTCAGGTGAACGTGGTCAAGTAGATTGATCTTGAGATGCACGGAGGTGGTTGGAGACATGACCCTTTAGTTTTGTCCTTGTTGCGTAGTTTCTACCATTTGTATATGGATTATGTTTTGATGTAATATGTTTTAGATTTGAAAGCTTCTGTAATGTAATTCTTATAGCCGTGGAGCTGATGTATGCATGATATATGTTTACAAGAGTGACTATAGGTTGGTTGTTGCTTGCCGTAGTTTATTATTACAGTTTACGTAGATTGGTTCAACATTTTACAGAATGGTTGTTGGTTGGTTTATGCTTCATATAAACTCTTGTACCTCGAGGGAGATTTTTACAATTACTTTTGCTTTTTTTAAAAAAAGTTATTTCCTTACCCAAAATGTGTTGATGGGTATGAAAAATATCTCGAGTGTTGAAAATTAAGTTTTTGGCTTGAAAGAAAAACCTGGAGCATGAGGGATTTATAGACCGATCGATTGGTCTATCTAGCGGTCTTTTGATACTCTCGGTTCTCTTATGCTGGCAAGAGACGATCGAGCGGTCTATTCACCAATCGATCGGTCTGGGCTATTTTCAAATTTTTGTTTTTTCGTGTTTTATTTCCAAGGCTTGGCTTTGGGGGCCGTGACCCTAGTCTCTTGAACTACTCTTTTACATTAAATAAACCCTAGGCAGTGCATTTGACAAAGGTTTTAGCCTCATTTTGGCTTTTTGATTTTTGACCCGTTTGTGTTTGGGGGGTTTTGGTGGATCATAGTATCCCAAAACGGTTGTCCGTGGACGTTTTACGTGACCCAGAGTTTGGGGGGTGACAACTTGGTATTAGATCTCTAGGTTTGAATACCTAAGAGCTGTGGAAAGAAGGTGTATCACCTTGTGAGAAAAGATGTGTGTGCTTAGTTGCATGTGTTTAAGTGTTTTTATAACATGAGCATGAGAGCTTGTTGAGCATGAGAATGTTGTGTATACGTGAGTATAACCTTAGGATTGATTAATCTTTCCTTCGGGTGTTTAGATTAACATATTTGGAAGCCAAGTTAGAAATGCATTTGGCCGATGTACTTTATAGCAAGGAATTTAAGTAGGCTATCCAAATTGATGCATCACTCTTATCGGTTCTCCTCAGTATGTGCGGTTTGTATAACATGATCTTGAGTAGCTAAGTGTTAGCATAATTATGTGGTACATGGTAGAAATAACATGATGGGTCGACCTTAGATTGTTGTGTTTTATAATTCTTTTATATATGAACTGCATATCCTTGAAGAGCGTGAGGCTGTGGTTTAGGTCCTAGATGTGCGACTCGATTATTGTTGGTTGCTGAGAGGTAAGGGTATGGGTTGAGTATCGATCGCTTGGTGCGTGGTGAAACTCATTGATGAGTTGGGGTTGGCCTTGGTTGGTATGGCATGCCAGGACTGACGTGATTGTTTAGTTTGGAACGAAGGGACCGTGATGAGTTCTTAATAAGAAGAAATTGCTCAGTGTGAGAGACAAGTCTTGATTGGCTACTTGATGGATAAGTCTTGGGTTTGAGTATTCTACTATTGTGGGTTCAAGGGATCGATGTATGTGTTGTGAGTTTGGGGTTGATGTCGGATGACGGTGATCATGTTTGATCTAAGGTTGATTTAATAGATTTAGAATCAGTGATTTGATGGCGAGATGTTGAGTTGTTTAGTGATGTGCTGTTGCACGGGAGATATGATTGGGTTTGCGTAGGTCAGTGGATACCTATGAGATGTTCTGTCTGCGTGGCGTATTTGGTCTAAGTGGCTCGTTGGGCTTAGGTGACCGTGTTAATTTTGTGGCTGTGATGCCGGGTTGGTTTTCGATTGTATGGAATCTTATCATGGACACTGGTGTGACACATTGTTTCTCTAGGGTGAGAATTATGGTTCATGATGGCAGATCGAATGGAGGATGAAGGTTTAGATAAAGTTCATTCTTTGGTATTCCAGGTGAATTGAATGAGTTTTTCTCTAGAATCGGGTGTTTGTCTTCTTGCTCGTGGATGAATATCTTATCAGCTTTAATGACGACATTGTTAGTATCAGCAGGATAGCGATGTGGTATCAAAGTGGATGGTCATCAGGTGATTATCAAAACTTGAGTAAGGTTTATGTGTGGAACGTGTGACTTCGTGTGACCGGTGTTCGGGTTCGACGTCGTGTGTTTGGACTCTCTGAGATGAGTGGATTGTGTTCGATGAGAGTTGTGTTTTGAGGCTTTAGCAGTGTGAGTTAAATCTTGATCTGATGTTTTATGGATGACAGTAGTATTAGTGGGACTTTGCGCGCGCGGGCCGTCTAGATAGAGGTTGATTCTTCGAAGACATGTTTACATCGTGTGACGATAGTCTTGGGGTTTGCATCAGAGATTGTTGATGGTTGATGGGGTGGCATTTGGCTTGAGGTTCAGTATTGAATTTCGAAGGCAAAATTCCATTAAAGAGGGAGAGTTGTGAGACCCTGACCCATTTTATTTTAAAATGATTAAGTGTTGAAGGGAGTAGGAATTAAAACTTGATCTTGGTGATGCTTTAGGTGAGTATTTTGAGCTTTAATGAGGTTCTAAGGGATGTTCCGACAATAATATGTGAAAAGTGTGTGAAAAAAAGTGACATACCTTTACTAATTTTGTCATAACCTTTTGTATAAGATGAATTCTGATATGAGGTTTGAACCATTGGAAAGTAGACTTCCAGTGCTTCAGTTTGAGTATAAGAATGATCCTATTCGGAGATCGGACGAATGAGATATGCTCATTTGAAGTTGGGACAGCAGTGTAGTGGAATGGGGAAACTGATCGAGCGGTCAAAAGACCGATCGATCGGTCTATTCGGGCAAACTGCTTTAAAAGGCAGCGGATTGCTTGGGTTTTGTGCATAGCTTATCTTGTAAGCTTCCTCTTCTCTCTCCTCAAACCCTAGACCAAAAACTCTGCCATTTCTCTAGGTTTTGGGTGTGTTCGAGTTCGGATCTTCGTGATTGGAGGGCAGATACTTGATGTACTCGCCGTAGGCTTCACATCAATCCGAACGGAATCATGTTTTGGCAACTTTAGTTTTTTGCCGGTTGGTAATGCTTTGAGTTTGTGACTCTATGAGGTAAGATTCTAGACTCTCATGTCTTAAAGGGGTGCTACGTGGAATTTTATGCATTTTTACCATTTTAAAATGCATGTATGATTGATCTAGATGTTTAAATCATGTTTGGTTGGACAAAAATGCTTTTAAAGTGTTTTTATGGTTTATTTTCGATGTTGGTGGACGTGTGTGTCCGTGGTTTTCAAGAAAGCGAGTTTTGAAAAATTGAAAAGATTTATGTAAATGGTTGCGAAAATCTAAATTTGGAGAATTGGAGCTAACCCTTGGGGTTGAGCCTTGTTTTATTGTTCGTTGGTCTCCATGGCTAGATGGATGACGTTGCTATGTAAAATGTTGTGTTTGTACATAGTTGTGTGCATGAAAACTCTGATTTTAAAGATGCATTAGTTGGGACAGATTTTGGTCCCTCGGTGAAAGCCCCTAAAGATACATTAGTTGGGGCGATGGATTTTGGTCCTTCGGTGAAAGCCCGTAAAGTTGCATTACATGATCTGTGTGTTTATCATTGTGGATTATATAAAACTATTTTCGAGGCTCGTGTGAGTTGGGACATGCATATTATTCTGTTAGCATGCTTTGCTTTTATTTTATGTTTGTCTGTTTTCTATTGGGTCTTGGCTCACGGTGTGGGATTTGTGTAAACCTTTTTTATGTGAACGTGGTCAAGTAGATTGATCTTGAGATGCACGGAGGTGGTTGGAGACAAAACCGTTTAGTCTTGTCCTTGTTACGTAGTTTCTACCATTTGTCTATGGATTATGTTTTGATGTAACATGTTTTAGATTTGAAAGCTTCTGTAATGTAATTCTTATGGCCATGGAGCCGATGTATGCATGATATATGTTCACGAGAGAGACTATGGGTTGATTGTTGCTTGCCGTAGTTTATTATTATAGTTTTCGTAGGTTGGTTCAACATTTTACAAAAAGGTTGTTGGTTGGTTTATGCTTCATATAAACTCTTGTGCCTCAAGGGAGATTTTTGGAATGACTTTTACGTTTTTTTTAAAAGTTATTTCTTTTTCCAAAATGTGTTGATAGGTATGAAAAATATCCCCAGTGTTGAAATTTTGTTTTTTGGCTTGAAAAAGAACCTGGAGCAGGACGGATCGATAGACCGATCGATCGATCTATCGAGGGGTCTTTTGATACTCTCAGTTCTCTTGTGCAGGCAAGAGACCGATCGAGTGGTCTTATCACTGATCGATCGGTCTGGGTTGTTTTCAAAATTTATTTTTTTGGTGTTTTGTTTCAAAGGCTTGGCTTTGGGAGCCATGACCCTAGTCTCTTGGGCTAGTCTTTTACATTAAATAAACTCTCGGTAGTGTGTTTTACAAAGGTTTTGGTCTCGTTTTGGCTTTATAATTTTTGACCCATTTGTGTTTAAGCGATTTTGGTGGATCGTAGTATCCCAAAACGGTTGTTCATGAACGTTTCGCGTGACCCAGAGTTTGGGGCATGACATTACTTGTTCAAAGCCTATGTGCCACAATACTTTCTAGCAAAAGGAAGAAAAAAAAATAAGAACAACTATAATAAAGTATCACATTTCCTGTGATTATTTAATTGTTTTAATAACTCTGTTCTAGCTGCCTCCTTTCTCTATTAGCGTTTAGCAAGTGCCATTGGCCATAGCAGGGACATGTAGTGCTCAAAAGAGTTGGATAAAACTTATTTTAGTTTACATTTAAACTTATTACCATTATTTTTAAATTATTTTTTGAATTTCTTATTAGGATAATATCTCAATTTGCCCCTCTCTCACGCTTGTATATAAAAACCTAATTTCAAGAAATCATAAGATAATCTACATGTTGCAGTCTTGTAGATTTAATTAATTCTTCCTTTATTTTCTTATTATTATTGCTTTGAATTTCTTGCACTATGCACTATGCACTCACTTGACTAAATCAAGTTCCAATCTTTTATTTTCTAAAATTAAATCATTTCTATTTTATTTCAAATTTCTTTTTCCCTAAAGTCCTTCAACTTAATTTCCAACACTCAAACTTTGTCACAGCATGAGTTCAAAAACTAAAGCCCACACACTCATTTCAACATGCCAATCTAAATTTACTTCTACAATCTTAACTATTCACATTAAGGAGTGAGTCATGTTGGTCATGCAAGCAACAGTCACGCCGATGCATTGGCAAGCCTCGCCCCAGCAACAACCGCAGCCAAAGAAAGAACCATAGTGGTACAATTTCTTCCCAGACCAAGTATAGACTGTTCATAATAAATTCCGCAGGAAATCCTCCTAGCCGAGCAGTCACCACTCTGGATGGATCCCATTACGACATTATTGAAGCACGACAACCTCCTAGCCGAGAAGAAGGAAGCACATAAGGTCAAGCTTAAATCATCCCGTTTTGGCTCTCCCAAATGGGAACAATTTTAAAATTAATGATGTCACATATATGTAATTTGCATTTTTTAATGGAATTGTAAATTAAACTTATTACGTTGATTCTTCAACAAAATGACTCCAAAAAGGTTTTGAGTTAGTGTATGTATATATGCATAAAAGATAAGATCAGAAGTTATAATATTTGCAGTACTTTATAAAATCTTCAATAAATAAGTTGACGTCTATGAAACACGTAAGCAGCAAAGGCAATACCATAAATACACTTCACATAGATGTAAGATTTGCCTTCTCTGCACAGTATCTTGATCATGCTACCTAATGTTGCTTCAAAAGCTAAAATGAAATTCCCTATTGTGGGATTTGAAATGCGAATTGAAATGCTTAATCTTAAATAAATAGGGTAAAAAAGAAGAATTTGTTATACAAAATTTATAGAACAAAGAAAAACTAGCAGGAAATGAGATTCCCTATTATGCGACATCAATAGTAGTTGTAGCATCTTTGATTATTTGCAACTTGTGTTTCATGTTTTCCCCTTTTCTTACAATGTAATATCCACGGGCGTTCAACTCTTTATAGCTTTAGAAACTCCCCAAGTTACTACAACTGGTCGTTTGATTAATAGAATTTTTACTTATCCATTCTTTTCAAAAAGCAAGTTGCTTTGTGCATGAATATCCATATGTTATGAAAGTAGTAAAATTAATGAAATATTCCTTAGTCTCTCTGTTGGAGATGAACAATAGTTTCTCTTACATTCTTTTATTACAATTATTATTTTTACATAAAGTGATGCATTTCTTCAAACAAGTTTAAATATGATCTAGGTATATTTATTATTCTTTCAGCCACACTTTTGTAAAGAAGCGACGTTTCTTGCACTCGCAAAGAGCATAGGCGATTCACAATTTTTTTTTATCTAAGAATTTATATTCCTCATTTATGCTTGCATAGATTGACCAAAGTTGGTCTCCCCTTCTTATATTACAATTATTATTTTAGCATAAAGTGATGCATTTCTTCAAACAAGTTTAAATTTGATCTAGGTATATTTGTTATTCTTTCAGCCACACTTTTGGGAAGAAGTGACGTTTCTTGCACCCACACAGAGCATAGGCGATTCACAGTTTTTGTGATCTAAGAATTTATAATCCTCATTTATGCTTGCATAGATTGACCAAAGCTTGCATGAAGAAATACTAACTACACACTGACCACAAATTCATCCCAACTACATAGAAGCTGAAATAATGAGAAGAGGGAAAAATAAAAATGAAAATACAAAAATAAAGATTAAAGAAAACATTAAACAAAAAAGCTTCAATTGTTTAGATAAATCTGTCATGTTCATTTTTTTTTATTAATGTTATATCCTAAACCACGTAGTGTTTGATTTTCATATGATGCTCACAACCACCATTTACCAATGAGGTTACCTTTTCGTCTTTAGTTATCATTGTCTAGGGTTTGAAAAGAGTTTTGTAATCATTTTGTCAAATATAATGAAAATTTTAAACTTACCAATCAACCCAGAGAAGTTCACATCTTTCTCCATTTTGAACTGCAAGTGACAGATAAAAAATGAAAATGGTCCTTTGGAATGGAAAATCGGTGCACCCAGTAAGACTTATACGAAATGGGATGCCCAAATGGCCATAGACTTGGCACATGTGTTCCATGGATTATGGGCAAAGAAAAGGATGCTCCTAATTCAATTATAAGTTTTTTTTTTTTTTTTGCAAACAATTATCTGAAAAAATTAATTGGATGGGCAAACGCCAAAACGTGCTCCTGATGAAACTTTTGATGACGAACGATCAAAATAAAACCCGTGCATCTGAAGTTAATTTAGAAGAATACATTTTCACTTGTCCAATCTTCAACAATGATTTGAATCCAAGTTGAAACTCATGTCAAATCTTCTACTATATTCCCTTATACGATTCTTGAATGTAGTGTGGGTTACGGACTATCGAGAACTCGTACCAGCAGAACATGGATAGTTTTAGTCTTAAAAGACAAGTTATGAAATTGGTTCAGCCTACCCGCATAATTATAGGGTTACAGCAGGGACCTGTAGAGTAATTATGAGTAAGACTTCCAGTACAACACAGACACATATCAGCATTTTGTACAATTAAGCAAACCTCATAGCGATATTTGTAATTATGGAAAACTAGCAATGGTTTCTGCATTTTTCATAAAATACTGAATTACCGTTCACACCACTAAAGAACTATAATTGCACTCTGATCCATAGTCTCATGACCATCTTGCATTGAGCTTCTGTAATTAAATGCTTATCATTTCTACCCATGTTAAGATTCTCGATACCCGCCAATTAAATTTAATTACTGATAATTTAATTTAATCGGCATCTTAATAATCTTTAAGCCCTTCCGCTTAACTTATTTAACCACCGGATAATCAAATCCATCAGTATGGTTTAGCCTAGTCAAAACTTATAAGATTCCTTTAGGGGGTATCGTCAATTTCAATATTTCAGGATGTGTATTCTGTCAATAATTAATATTCACCATATAAATAATACCACATTCCAACTCACCGAAAATATAGGCCCATATAAGATCGCACCCTCTAATGAATCAAAACAACCAATATTAAATTTACGCAAATCAATAATTATTTTAGAATTAAGAGGATAAGTACTATTTATAATAACCTTGGGGTGTAAATTAATTTATATAATTAGTATAAAATTAATTACCCCAAATGTCCCGTTCAATACACGCAAAGTGTAGTGGCACAGAGAGTCGAAACAATAGATAACGCTATTATTTATTTTTACGTAACCAAGACAGACCTACTAAAACTCTGTACCACAGTCGTACTGATAGTATGCCCATTTTCATCTAAACTCTGAACATAAAACTTATATTCTACAAGAATCTAAAATCTGATCTTCTGTGTGCAAGCCGTACTCTACACACCTGATTAAATACTATACAGAATATCGGACATCCATGTGTAACATTAAAAAAATGATACACATACATTACTCATAAAAATTCTCATAAAATGGATAATTAATTTTATTAAAATAAATTAAATACTAAAAACATGATTTTCAGTATACCAACTTTAATAATCTCCCACTTATACTCAAAATTATGCTGCCATGCATCTGACTCCCATGCCATCTACATGACTATTAAAAATCTTAACCGGTAAGCACTTTATAAAGGATCTGCAAGGTTATCTCCTGATACAAGCTCTATGTCTGACTGGACATCTGAGTTTATGTACCCCAAATGTACTAGACTGTCTATTTGGTAAACTAACATATAATCCTTAATCATTTTCAGATACTTGATTATATTCTTTACCGCAGTTCAATGCTCCTGCCCTGGGTTAGACTGATATCTGCAAACCATACCAACGGCAAAGCAGATGTCAAATCTAGTACAAAGCATAGCATAGAATACATGAGGCTTCCTACTGTCGAAGCATAAGGAACCGCCTTCATTTTCTCTATCTATCAGGTGTCATGGGACACTTATCCTTGGATAGAGTGATTCCAGACCTGAAAGGGAGAAACCCTTTCTTAGAATCCTACATACTAAAACAAGCAAGGATATCATTGATATACTTCGCTTGTGATAAATCTAACATCTTTTATTTTTGATCTCGCATAAACTTGATCCCAAGGATGTGACTGGCTTCTCCTAAGTTCTTCATATCGAACTGCCTAGATAACCATACTTTAACCATAGATAATGCCCCCACATTGTTTCTAATGAGCAAGATATTATCTACATAAAGTACTAGAAAGATCGTCACGGTTCCGTCACGGTTCTTGTACACACAAGACTCATCCAGACTTTGACTAAAACCAAAAGACTTAATGGCTTGATCAAATTGAGTGTTCCAAGACCTCGATGCCTGCTTAAGTCCATAAATGGATCTCTTAAGCTTACACAACATGTATTTCTGGCCCTTTTTAATGAATCCATCTGGTTGTACACTCATTAAGAATTTCGTTAAGAAAAGCTGTCTTCACATCTATTTATCAGATTTTGTAATCAAAATTAGCAGTAATGGATAAGAAAATTCAAATAGGCTTAAGCATGGCTACCGGCGAAACGATTTCCTCATAATCGATCCATTCTTTCTGAGTAAACCATTTAGCAGCAAGCCTAATGTTAAAGGTTTCAACCTTCCCGTCTACTCTTCTCTTCCTCTTGTAGATCCACTTGCAACCAATGGATTTTATCCCTTTGGGTGGTTCTACAAGTTCCCAGACTTGATTGGAAATCATCGATTCTATCTCTAAATTCAACGTCCTTTGCTAAAGATCTGCAACTTTATCTTAAAGTGCTTCATTATAGTTACAGGGTTCGGTATCCAATTCTACCAGGATCATGTCAAAAGACTCTCCTAAGAATATATACCGATCAAGTTGATGAACAATCCTTCCACTACGACGAGACACTACCTGTGTCTGTGTATTAGCAGTAACACGCTGTGCAGAATCTGAACCCTGTGCATCAGCACAATGTTCTTGATTTGCACTTGTCCTAATAATCCTCCCACTACGATGAGGTAATGGAATATCAATGACTTATTCTTTTGTTCTACTGGTATTTCTTCTCAGTTGTTCCAGAACAATTTTGCTATTGGACCTGTGATCCATAATATAATCCTCTTCTAAGAATCGAACATTGGTGCTAATAATGACCTTCTAATCCTTAGAATTATAAAATAGACCACCCTTCATTCTCCTGGGATACCCCACAAAGAAACAGACTTCTGTCATCGGTTCTAATTTACCCACGTTTTCTTTCAGAACATGTGCTGGACACCCCCAAATCCGAATGTATTTAAAACTAGACTTATGCCCGGTCCACAATTCTATGGGAGTAGAAGGTACTGACTTAGAAGGTACCATGTTCAGAATATAAGCCGTTGTCTCTAAAGC
>JAUMHN010408680.1:0-14735 GCA_032360265.1 Heliamphora ciliata
AAGAAATGTATATCGATGACATCCTTGCTCATTTTAGCATGCAGGATTCCAAGAAAGGGTTTCTCCCTTTCAGGCGTGGAATCACTCTATTCAAGAATCAGTATCCTAGAACACTTGATGAGATAGAGAAGTTGAAGGGGGTTCCTTATACTTCGATAGTAGGAAGCCTCATATATGCTATGCTTTGCACTAGACCCGACATCTGCTTTACCGTTAGCGTGGTTAGCAGATATCAATCTAATCCAGGGCAAGAGTATTTGACTGCGGTAAAGAATATATAATCAAGTACCTGAAAATGACTAAGGATTATATGTTGGTTTACCAGGCAGACAGTTTAGTACCTTTGTGGTACACAGACTCAAATTTTCAGTCAAATATAGTGCTTGTATCAGGAGATAACCTTACAGATCCTTTACAAAGAGCTTACCAGCTAAAACTTTTGATAGTCATGTAGAGGGCATGGGAGTCAAATGTATGGCAGCATGGTTTTGAGTATATATGGGAGATTATTAGGGTTGGTATACTGAAAATCATGTTTTTAGTATTTAATTTTATATTTAATAAAAATAATTTTCTATTTTATGAGAATCTTTATGAGCAATGTATGTGTATCATTTATTTGATATACATGGATATTCGATATTCTGTATAGTATTTAATCTGGTGTGTAGAGTACAGTTTACACACAGAAGACCAAATTTTAGGTTCTTGCAGAATATAAGTTTTATGTTCACAGTTTAGATAAAAATGGACATACCATCGGTACGACTGTGGTACAGAGTTTTAGTAGGCCTGTCTTAGTTACAGAAAACAGATAATAGTGCCATCTATTGTTCAGATTCTCTGTGCCAGTACACTTTGTGTGTATTGAACGGAATATTTAGGGTAATTAATTTAGTACTGACTATTAACTATATAAATTAATTTACACCCCAAGATTATTATGAATAGTGTTTATCCTCTTAATCTTGAAATAATTATTGATTTGTGTATATTTAATATTCGTTGTTTTGATTCATTAGAGGGTGTTATCTTACATGGGTCTATATTCTAGGTGAGTTGGATAGCGGTATTATTTATATGAAAATAATTAATTATTGACAGAATTCACGTTCCCAAAGATCGGGATTGACGATACCCCCTTAAGGATACTTATAAGTTTTGACTGAGCCAAACCCTACAGGTGAATTTAATTATCCGGTGGTCAAATAAATTAAGCAGAAAGGCTTAAGGTATATCAAGATGCCGATTAAATTAAATTATTAGTAATTAAATTTAATTGGCGGGTATCAGAAATCTTAACGTGGGGAGAAATGGTAAGCATTTAATAACAGGAGCTCAATGCAAGAAAGTCTTGAGATTATGGGTCAGAGTGCAATTATAGTTCCTTAGTAGTGTGAACTGTAATTCAGTGTTTTATGAAAATTGCAAAAACCGCTGCATGCCTTTCCATAATTGTAGAAACCTCTAGTAGATGTCAGTGTTCCACTAGAAGTCTAACTCATAATTACTCCTTAGGTCCTTGCTGTAGCCCTAAATATACGCGGGTAGGCTGAACCCGTTGGAGATTGATTTTTCATATCATTATTGAGATATTATTTTGGTCTTTCAAGACTTAAATATATCAGGGTTCTGCTAGTACGAGTTCTCGGAGGATCGTAGCCCACACTACGTTCGAGGATCGCGTAAGGGAATACTGTAGAAGATCTGACTGGTGCTTCAACTCGAAATCAAGTCGTAGTTGAAGATTAGATCGACAAGAGGTATTCATCTAAATTAACTTCAGTTGCATGGATTTTATTTTGATCGTTCTTCGTCAAAATTTTTATCTGGAGCCCAATTCGGCGTTTGCCCATTCAGTTAATTTTTTACCAAAAATTATTTAACAAAAAACATTGGTCTTGGCGGTATTGCCTCCAACACTTTGCCATTGGCATGGTTAGCAGATATCACTTTAATCCAGGACAGGAGCATTGAACTACGGTAAAGAATATGTTTAAGTACCTAAAAAGGACTGAGGATTATATATTGGTTTATCAGGTAGACAGTCTAGTACCTTTGTGGTACATAGACTTAGATTTTCAATTTGACAGGGAATCTTGTAAGTCTACTTCAGGAAATGTTTTTTACCTTAGGACGTAGAGCTATAAGTTGGAGAAGTATCAAGCAGTCCTGCATTGCTGATTCCACAATGGAGGCTGAGAATGTGGCAGTTTCTGAAGTAGCCAAGGAGACCGTTTGGCTCAGGAACTTCCTGTTGGATCTAGACGTGATGCCTTCAGTTCAGTCGGCTATTACACTTTACTATAACAATAGCGAAGCGGTTGCAAACTCGAAGGAGCCAAGAGTCCATAAGAAAGGCAAGCACATTTAGCGTAAGTATCACCTAATACGAGAAATTGTACAGAGAAGTGATATTGCTGTGACCAAGATTGCATCAAGAGACAACCTTGCTGATCTTTTTACTAAGAGTTTACCAACTAAGACTTTTGATAGTCATGTAGAGGGCATGGGAGTCAGATGTATGGCAGCATAGTTTTGAGTATAAGTGAGAGATTGTTAGGGTTGGTATACTGAAAATTATATTTTTAGTATTTAATTTTATTTTAATAAAATTAATTTTTCATTTTATGAGAATCTTTATGAGTAATGTATGTATATCATTTCTTTATTATATATGGTTGTTCAATATTCTGTATAGTATTTAATCTGGTGTGTAGAGTATGATTTATATACAGAAGATCAGATTTTATATTCTTACAGAATATAAGTTTTATATTCACAGTTTAGATGGAAATGGACATGCAATTGGTACGACTGTGGCACAGAGTTTTAGTAGGCTTGTCTTGGTTAGGGAAAACAAATAATAGCGTCGTTTATTGTTCCGACTCTCTGTACTAGTACACTTTGTGTGTATTGAATGGGATATTTGGGATAATTAATTTTATATTAACTATATAAATTAATTTACACCCCAAGATTATTATGAATAGTGGTTATCCTCTTAATCTTGAAATAATTACTGATTTGCATATATTTAATATTCGTTGTTTTGATTCATTAGATGGTGCGATCTTATATGTGTCTATATTCCCGGTGAGTTAGATAGCGGTATTATATATATGGCAAATATTAATTATTGACGAAATTCATGTCCCGAAAAATCAGGATTGACGATAACCCCTTAAGGATGCTTATAAGTTTTGACCGAGGCAAACCCTGCAGGTGGAATTAATTATCCGGCGGCTAAATAAGTTAAACGGAAGTGCTTAAGTAATATATCAAGATGACGATTAAATTAAATTATTAGTAATTAAATTTAATTGGCGGGTATCGAGAATCTTAACATGGGGAGAAATTGTAAGCATTTAATAACAGGAGCTCAATGCAAGTAGATCTTGAGATTATGGGTCAGAGTGTAATTATAGTTCTTTAGTGGTGCGAACTATAATTCAGTATTTTATAAAAATTGCAGAAACCGCTGCATGTCTTTCCATAATTGCAGAAATCTTTAGTAGGTGTCTGTGTTCCACTGGAAGTCTAACTCATAATTATTCCCTATATCCCTACTGTAGCCTGATATATAAGCTGGTAGGCTGAACCAGTTTGAGATTGGTAGTTCATATATCATTATTATTATGATATTATTTTTATCTTTCAAGGCTTAAATATATCAAAATTCTGCCGATACGAGTTCTCGGAGGATCGTAGCCCGCACTAAATTCGAGGATCGCGTAAGGGAATATAGTAGAAGATCAGACTGGAGCTTCAACTCGGAATCAAGTTGTAGTTGAAAATTAGATCGATAAGAGGTATTCATCTAAATTATCTTTGTTTGCATGGGTTTTATTTTGATTGTTCTTCGTCAAAAGTTTTATTTGGAACCCGTTTCGGCGTTTGCCCATCCAGTTAATTTTTTACCCAAAATCGTTTACAAAAATAATTATCTTGGCAGTATTACCTTCAACAAATTGGTATAAGAGTCATTTTGTTTTTGTTTACGGTTAATCATGGCCGGGTAGATTTAGAATTGTACTAACTTTGTTTTGCAGGCGTTCTAAATCTCGATTTTATGATCATCATTTATTTTCATGTTTAATTGAATGCGTGAATGATGATTTTATTAATTTTTTAATCACATGGGTTGACTGTGATAGATTAAATTTTTTTAGATCGAATGTGAGCCTACGGGACATAGGTTTCAATGTAAATTTTTTTATGTTCTTTAAGATTTTTTTTTCTAATTTATTAGAAATAAAAAATAAGAACAGGTATGGAAGAAACCGTGGTGGTTGACGGCGCTAACCGGCGGTGGTTCCGGTGGTTTTAGCTGCAAATAAGTTTTTTTTTATTACTTTGCAATATTTTTTTTTCTCCAGAATTTTTTTTCTAGTTAAATAAAAAAAAAATTCAAAGCCGCCGCTGCAGCCAAACGCTGCTTTTAAGCAACAACATCAATCCAGCCGGTTCCCATGCCAAACACGGCGCAGTCCAAGCGCCCTGAAACAAAAGCAGCAATTTCCCAACACAGTGGCCGCTGCAGTGACCCATGAAATCAGTAAAATGTGATTTTGAATCCTAAGCGGTTTGCCCAATCCAAAACTGTAGCACCCTACAGTGCAACAGTGGGAGCCGGATTCCCACAACAGAAGTTTTTTTTGGTACCAAACACTGGCTACTGTTTCGGTCTCCAAGTGCTGCGGCAAAACAGTGGGCGCTATTTTCCATACAATAAAGTGGGGCTGATTTTTTTTTTTCAAATCAGTAGCGGCATCAAGCAATAGCAGTTTCCAAAAGGCCTTAGGAATCACAGGCAAAGCTTGAATCACGGTTTCCAAACAGCACCAGGCTGTTTTGGTTTTTATCCCAAAAGCAAGGGGATTTGAGCAGTGTTTATCCGAAACAGAGAACAAGCTGCGGCAACACTGTTTTGGTGATAATAAAACAGTGGTTTCCCATTGGGATTAGATAAGTGCAGCAGTCCAGCAGGCGCCGATTTTTTCAAAAGGTAGTTTCTTTGAAGTTTGAATTCTGCAGTAACTAAAAGACTGAAAGCTTATTTTAAATAGGATACTAAAATTCTTTAGAGTTTTAGATGGATCATAAAATCAGAATTTATATTTATTTTACATTTAATTTATTTTTTTATTAACTGCGTGGATGTGATATACATTGGTTTTATTTATCCTGTTAATTTAATTAATTCGAATATTTGGTTTTAATTAAAATATTTTGTAATAGAAAATAAAATTAAGTTTTTTTAATTAATTAATTTTAATTAAATGAAAAAACTTTAAATATTTTATTTTTTTTACAAAATATCACGTTTAAAGATGATATTTTTTAAATAAGATATCTTAAAAAAATGTGAAAATTAATTCTGAATTTTGAATTAATTAAATGAAAAAATATTTAATTGAAATAAATTATTATTTTTCAAAAAATGTGAAACGAAAAGTAAAATAAATAAATGTCTTAATCACTGCCTTAACTAAAAAGCTGGAGGAAAAACTGTGTATTTATTAAATTTTGTTTGTTATGTATTTAAACACGAAAAGATAGTTTGATAAATCAAAATATTTAAAATCGTGTACACGGAAAGATACTTGATTTTTTCAGATCATGTGACTTTCGAAAGATGGTTTGATAAACCAGAATCTTTGAAATTGTGTACACGAAAAGATATTTGATTCTTTCAGATCGTGTGACTTTCAAAATTAATTAATTTATTTTAATTAAACGGATTTTTATAATCCTAAAAAATGTTTTAAAAATCTAAGTGGGAGAGGGAATTTATTCACAGATAAATCTCGCGGTCTCCATTACCAGTTTGTAGGCAATACAATTAAACCCTGCGTATCGGCAGTAAGGTCTTCCTCCCCAACGGACAGATTAATTGCGGTATCGCCAGTACAAACATTCTTTAGGGATAATTCTAGATAATTATTAGTGTGGACCACTTCTCAACTAAAAGGTTCATTACGAAGCGATTAATTTGGGATTAGGTGATGGTTAACACTTATCTGTATATAATAGTATATTCTCCAACTTAGTCATTGCTATTATATACTGGACCGAAACTATGTCAGCTATTTAATTTTTACTTGGCATGGTAATTTGCCTAGATAGTAAAATTAAAAGAAATTGGCATGCCTTGTCTTATGATGGATAGTCGACGTTCACCCAACGTGGCATGCTATTCACAGGTTACCAGACTGCTGGTAAATTAATTTTAAAATTGTAGAGGGAACCAAATTAAAATGAATTCAAAGTTTTGCTTATCATAATTAACGGTTTTTTAATTATGTGATTCTTAGGATTAAAATAAATTTCAACCCACTCGCTTCAATACTCAAAGAAAACAAACTTATGGGATCAAATTTTGTTGACTGAAAATGTAATTTTGATATAGTTTTAACTACAAATGGTATTATTTCAATACTAGAAAATCTGTTTGTTTCTGAAAAAGGTTCTTCCTCGGGGGCGAAAGGCATGAAGAGGAAAAATGTTTAGAATAAGGGAGACACAGTTTTCAGGGTAGTTAGTGGGCCACGGACTAGTGTGAAAAAATCAAAAGACAGATGTTTTCATTGCAACCAGACCCGACACTGGAAAAAACTATGCCCAGTATTTCTCAAAAAGCAGAACAAACAGGATAATTTCTATTCATTAGTTGTGGAAACATGTTTAGCGGTGTTATCTACTGGTACCTGGTGTGTAGATATGGGAGCCACTAATCATATCTTCAATTCATTGCAAGAGTTTCAGAAAGCCCGATAACTTAGTGATGGGGAGATTTACCTACATATGGGCAATAATACAAAGGTAACAACAGTTGCAGTAGGAGATGTCACTCTCAGTTTTGGTAGAGATCGGATTTTAATATTGAGAGATTGTCTTTATGTACCTTCCATTAGAAGAAACTTAGTTTTCGTTTTTGAATTGGCTAAAAATAGATATTTAGTTTTCGTGCCTTTTCTCGAGCTCGTCAGTCTTGAGGATCCATTTCTTCTGCTCGAAGCCGTTCCAGAGTTGTATCTTCCTCCTCCGGTAGTGATGGTGCTGATAGTGACGGCTTGGAGATTCTTTTTGAGGATGTCAGTTCTGACAAGGCCGGTCCCTCTTCTTGCCGAGTCCGCTCAAGGCGATAGTGAGAGAGATCCCCCCCTCAGATACATTTACATACATTTGGTTTTTCGTGCTTGCATGCCGCAGTTTGGTATATTTCTATACATTTATCTGATTTATGGGCCTGCATGCCCCAGTTTGTTGGTTATTGGGCCTAGGTGCCTTAGTTTACATTTTGATACATTTTACCATATTCTGATGCATTTTAGGCCTCCGTGCCACTCACTAATTTATGTACATCTTGTTTACATGGTTTATCTTACTTACTGCACAAATTGTCCTGGACGCATGATATAAGACTCAAAACACAGATTACAGAAATTGCAAACATGTCCACCAATTTTTAACATGGCGGTCGCCATAATCCAACATGACGGTCGCCACATGTATCAAACGTCACATAGCGGTCACTTAGTCAGCAAGGTGATGCCATTGTACTGTCTACTTTCAAGTTGGCAACCCCATACTCTAAGGTAGTAGTCGCCACCATTAATGTACCATTCTCTGAATTTCTCAATTTCCAACCTTTTTATGCCTTATAAATACATCCCTAGAAGCCCCATTTCCTGTCACTCTCACTCAGATGGCTTCTTTCCATGGTCCACTTTTCTCATGGATTAAGGAGTTCTCCCACATCGTACGCCTAAACTTTGCCTCGTTTGGCATTAACTCCCTATTTTCCCTGATGGCCGTTAGGATTGACAGACCATTATTGAAAGCTGCTACTCAATTATGGGACCCACAAACCATGTTTTCCATTTTGGTTTGGAGGAGTTGTGTCCCACTATGGAGGAGTTTGCTACTATTCTGGACCTGACCCCGTAGAGTTCCGTTGCTGTTCCAGCTTTCTTCCTTTCGACTCGACAATAGATAACACAACTCTGTGGCCTGTCCAGGATGGAAGCTTCTCTCTTAACATCTAACGACTGCCTTAACATTCCTTGGATTATTGATAGGTTTCGTTCTATCGACGATCTTAGTGACCTTGACTTTCAGTTGCGGCAACGATATGCTCTGTGTTTTGCCTCTTGGCTTGGTACCTCTTTGTTCCTTCTGATGGACGAGTTAGCGGCACACTAGTGGACATTGCGGGCCAAATGTCGTTGGGGAAAGACTTTGTTCCACTGGTTCTAGCTGAGACTCTAATTGTCCTAGATGATGTTCATCGAGACGAGACTACTACCTTTGCTGGCAGTCCCTTACTTCTTCAGGTAAACTCAACACCGTTCACATTATCAGCTAAAAAAACACACTACCCCTGATAGTTTCCTCCCATTTGCCTCTTTCACGAGTCTTCAACGATCAATTATCCAGCCCCGGCCTTTGTCAGAGGCCTTTTGTTGCACCCTCAAGGGGGTCTGTTTCATCCCAACTCAACCATAACAGGTGCATTCATGCCAAATCGTACCCAAAATTCTTGTATACTCATAGTTTGTTATATACATTGATGTCCTTTAAGGTCACTCTTTCAGCTCCCCGGCTATTCCCCTTTTACCCCTTTATCTAGTTCAGGCTCGATTTCTAAGAGCTTATTATCACATCCTCTGTCCATCTCGTAATTCTCATTGGGTATCTAGGACTCCTTTTTAACCTTCTTTTCTTCTTTACACAGCTTTCCTCTTACTGCTTTCTCATTCCTTTTAATTTCTTTTGCAAATTTAGCTGATGGAGAAGGTGAACCTCATGTAGAATCCTCCTACAGATAGGTACAGTGCTGTAGCTCTCTTTTGCCGTTCTTACTACCAGATATGTAGCTCCGAGGCATCTTGGCGACAGTATCTCTCTTCCTTGACGGGTTCAGACATCACTTGGCAGTGTTCCTGGTAGCGGATCCCCGCCATGATCCTAACTACTATGGATTACCCTGGCGTTCTACTGATCGGCTTACGACTGTCCACCTTCTATTATCCTCATCGAATCATGTGAAAGTTTAGTCGGAGCCAGATTATCTTTCACAGTGTCTGAGGTCATTTATTTTCGTCTTCACTACGGGCCCCGTTTTTAGCATTATATCAGGATGCTTAGCTGTCTCGTTCACGGATGGAGATGTAGGAGCTGCAATGCTTCGAGCTTTCTGCCGAGTATAGTGTATAGCTGATGCAGGATAGGGAGAAGAGAGATAAAGAAGAGGAGAAACATGCAGCAAAAAGGAGGAAGATTTGAGGCATCTTGCTTTGTTCTAAAGATTTCATAGTTTTTCTTTTATTTTGTTTGTAGAGTTTGGGACTTGCGCACCCTCCTTTTTATTTTCAAGACCTTGTACTCAAAGCTAAAGTAATGAAAATCCCACATTATGTTTAAGAAGATTCAAAATTATTCAAAAATTTTTGATTTTTGCAATTAAATGACTTTATTATCGAAATCCACAAAAATAAATTTGCACTGGTCTTACTCAGATTCAAAGATGGTTAAAATGAAGGATGTGATCGGACTTCTTAAAAGAAGCTGCCTACGTATCCCAAGAAAGTAGAATCAGGCCTTAACATAGTTTGGGCTCGGTTTACTCTCGGGTGTTGACACTCTCCTTTTATGATGTCTTAACTTTTGCCAAGGTCGCCATTTTGGGTTTTCGGCCTTGTGGGCCGCTTTAACCTTTTCTTGAGCCGCCTTTTCAATTTTCAACTCAGTGAGCTTTTATTTTATTTTTATTTTTACCCCAAGGCTAGTACTTTTTGAACTGGTTAAGGTTGACTAGAGTGGAGAACACATTGCCATCTAGATCCATAATAATAACTGCAGTACCAGTCATAATGGTTTTGATTAGAAACGGTCCAGACCAATTTGGCTTGAACTTGCCCCTTTGGTCAAAGATGGGAGCTCTGATTTTCTTAAGACGCAAATCTCCTTCTCTAAGATCACGGGTCTTGACCTTCTTGTTGAATGCTCGAGCTATTCTCCTTTGGTATCCTTGTATATGAAACAGAGCTTGTAGCCTTCTTTCATCAAACAAAAGTAACTCTTTCATTCGGTTCCTCTGCCATTCTTCTTTTGAAATATTGGCCTCAGCCACTACTCTTAGTGAAGGGATTTTCACCTCAATGGGCAACACAACTTTCATCCCATATACTAAAGAATATGGCGTAGTTCCCGTTGAAATTTTAATCGACATCCTGTATCCCCAGAGTGCAAATGGTATATGTTTTAGCCAATCCTTATGTGAGTTGATCATCTTTTGTAGAATTTTCTTGACGTTCTTGTTTGTTGCCCCGACTGCTCCATTGGTCTGTGGCCGATATGGTGATGATTTGTGGGCCACTATCTGGTATTCTTCGAAGAGATTCAAGATCGCACCTTCGAAGTGTGAACTATTATCTAAAATAGCCTCATGAGGGACCCCGTACTGGCAAATGATGTTCTGTTTGATGAACTTGACAACATGAGAGGCTTTCAGTACCTAGTAAGAGGTAGCTTCCACCAATTTGGTGAAATAATCAATGGCCACCAAAATGAACTCGTGCCCATTTGACGCGCTCGGTGTTACCTTGCCAATCACATTAGTATCCCATATTGAGAATGGCTATGGTGACGTCAAGCTATACAGTTGAGATGGAGGAACGTGCATAAGATTTGCATGAATCTGACACTTATGGCACTTACGCATGAACTGTATACAATCTGTCTCAATTGTCATTCAAAAGTATTCTTGTCGTAAGATCTTCTTTGCTAAGATGTTTTCTCTCTTATGAGGCCCACAAACTCCTGTGTGTATCTCTTTCATCAGTTCCTGCCCTTCTTCACTGTTGACACACAACTTGTTGACCCGAGAATGCCCTTGTTTCTACAATCTTCCCCCGTAAATGAAAAACTGTGTAGATAATTTTTGTATTGCTCTTTTATCCTTTTTACTGGTAAACTTGGGATATTCTCCTTTCTTCACGAAGTTCTGAATGTCAAAATACCACGAAAGTTTGTCGGTGCTTTCCTCGATTGCAGCTATCACCTCGTATGTTTGCTTTCTCTTTTGCTCGATTATTAAAGGCCTCATTCTTATTCCGGGTGGTATGTCAATCATTGATGCTAGAGTAACCAGTGCATCAACAAATTTATTCTGCAATCTCGGCACATGAGTGAAGACTACAGATTCAAAGCACAGTATTAGTTTTTCTAGCTCTTGATGGTAGAGAATCAATGTTAAGTCCTTAACCTTCCATTCTCCTATTGCCTGTGAGACCACCAATGCTGAGTCTCCCATGACTTCCAGCTTCTTTGTCCCTAGTTCTAAGGCTGCCTCCAATCCAGCTAAGCATGCTTCGTACTCAGCTTGATTGTTGGTGACTTCAAAATTGAGATTCATAAACAAAGGAACGTGCGATTCGTTAGGAGTGACAAGAAGAACTCCTATTCTATAGCCATACTAATTGGATGCACCATCAAAATATATAGTCCACTTATCGTCCCCAATTGCCATTAGCTGTTCATCAGGGAACTAGAATTCTGCGTCTTCATCTCGCTCAACCGGTTGGTCGGCTAAAAACTCTGCTATCGCTTTGCCTTTGACTAACTTTCGGATGACATACTTAACATCAAATTCTGATAGTAACATCAGCCAACGGGCCAGCCTTTCTATTAATGCCGGCTTCTCAAATAAGTATTTCAATGGGTCCATTCAGGATATTATGTTCACTGTGAAAGATAACATGTAATGTCTCAACTTTTGAAAAGCTCAAACCAAAGCCCAGCATGTCTTTTTTAACAATGTATAACATATTTCTAACCCCATCATCATGTTGCTCAAGTAATAGATCGCCTTTTCAATCTCGATTTCTTCTTCTTGTGCTAACGTACATTCTATAGCTGAATCAGTCACTGATAAATAGAGAATCAATGGCCTATTAGGTTTGGGAGGAGCCAAAATAGGTGGGCTTTGCAAGTACTGACGTGTAGCTTTGATGGCGTCTTGGCATTTCTGATCCTATTCAAATTTGACCCCTTTCTTTAGTAAATGGAAGAGTGGCTCACAGGTAGTTGTCAGTTTTGTGATGAATTGGCTGATGACCTATATCTTATGCAGAAAGTCCTTGACTTCTCGCTCGGTCTTTGAAGGAGGCATCTCCAAGATTGCCTTAATCTTAGAAGGGTCAACTTTAATACCTCGTTGAGTAATCATGAATCCAAGCATCTTGTCGACGGTGACTGCAAAGGCAAACTTTTGTGGGTTGAGCCGCATCTTGTATTTCTGAATCCCTTCAAAGAACTTTAGCAAAGCTACAATGCGGTCATCCCTATCCTTGGACTTTACTATTATATCATCCATGTACACTTCAACCTCCTTATGTATCATGCCACGCAGTAAAGTAGTGGCAACCCTCTGATAGGTTGCCCCTGCATTCTTCAAACCAAACTGTTAGGGTTGGTATACTAAAAACTATGATTTGAGTATCTCATTTTATTTTAATAAAATTAATTTTCCATTTTATGAGAATCTTTATGAGAAATATATGTGTATCATTTCTTTGATATGCATGGATGTCCAATATTTTGTATAGTATTTAATCTGATGTGTAGAGTACGGCTTACACACAAAAGATTAGATTTTAGGTTCTTGCAAAATATAAATTTTATGCTCACAGTTTAGATGGAAATAGACATACCATCGGTACGACTGCGGCACAGAGTTTTAGTATGTCTGTCTTGGTTACGGAGAATAGATAATAGCGTCGTCTATTGTTCCGACTCTCTATGCCAGTATACTTTGTGTGTATTGAACGGGACATTTAGGGTAATTAATTTAGTACTGACTACTAGCTATATAAATTAATTCACACCCCAAGGTTATTATGAATAATGTTTATCCTCTTAATTCGAAAATAATTATAGATTTGCATATATTTAATATTCGTTGTTTTGATTCATTAGATGGTGCGATCTTATATGGATCTATATTTCCGGTGAGTTGGATAGCGATATTATTTATTTAGAAAATATTAATTATTGACGGAATCCACGTCCTGAAAGATCGGGATTGACTGCTTAAGAATGCTTATAAGTTTTGACTGGGCCAAACCCTGCAGGTGGATTTAATTATCCGGCGGTCAAATAAGTTAAGTGAAAGGGCTTAGAAATATGAAGATGCCGATTAAATTAAATTGTTAGTAAATAAATTAAAATGGTGGATATCGGGAATCTTAACATGGGGAGAAATGGTAAGCATTTAATAACAGGAGCTCAATGCAAGAAGGTCTTGAGATTATGAGTTAGAGTGCAATTATAGTTCTTTAGTGGTGTGAACTGTAATTCAGTGTTTTATAAAAATTACAGAAACCGCTGCGTCTTTCCATAATTACAGAAACCACCCGTAGGTATCTGTATTCCACTGGAAGTCTTACTCATAATTACTCCCCAGGTCCCTATTGTAACCCTATATATATGCGGGTAGGCTGAACCAGTTAAGATTGATTTTCATATCATTCTTGATATATTATTTTTGTCTTTCAAGACTTAAAATATATTTCGGGGTTCTGCCGGTACAAGTTCTCGGAGGATCATAACCCACACTATGTTCGAGGATCGCATAAGGGAATACGGTAAAAGATCTGACAGGAACTTTAACTCGGAATCAAGTCATAGTTTAAGATTAGATCTACAAGAGGTATTCATCTAAATTAACTTTGGTTGCACGGATTTTATTTTGATCGTTTTTAGTCAAAAGTTTAATCTGGAGCCCGTTTCGGCGTTTGCCCGTCCAGTTAATTTTTTACCAAAAATCGTTTTACAAAAACAATGATCTTGGTAGTATTGCCTCCAACAAATTGGTATCAGAGCCATTTTATTTTTTGTTTATGATTTATTGGGGGTGTCCAGCACATGTGCTGAAAGGGAACGCGGGTAAGTTCGAATCGAGGACAGAAGTATGTTTTTTTGTGGGGTATCCCAAGAGAACGAAGGGTGGTCTATTTTATAATCTTAAGGATCAGAAGGTCATTATTAGCACCAATGCTCGATTCTTAGAAGAGGATTATATTATGGACCACAGACCCAATAGCAAAATTGTTCTGGAAGAACTGAGAGAAAATACCAATAGAACGGAAGAGGAACCACAAGTCACTGATATTCTATTACCCACAAGTCACTGATATTCTATTACCTAGTCGTAGTGGGAGGATTATCAGAACATGTGCAAATCAAGAACAGGGTATTGATGTACAGGGTTCAGATTCTGCACAGCTTGTTACAGCTAGTACACAAACACATGTAGTGCCTCGCCGTAGTGGGAGGGTTGTTCATCAACTTGACCGGTAGATATTCTTTGGAGAGGCTTTTGACAAGATCCCGATAGAACTGGATACCGAGCCCTGTAACTATAATGAAGCACTACAAGACAAAGATATAGATCCTTGGCAAAGGGCTATGAATTCAGAGATGGAATCTATGTATTCCAATCAGGTCTGGGAACTTGTAGAACCACTCAAAGGGATAAAATCCATTGGATGCACGTCGATCTACAAGAGGAAGAGAGGAGTAGACGGAAAGATTGAAACTTTTAAAGCAAAGCTTGTTGCTAAAGGGTTTACTCAGAAAGAAGGGATTATCTATGAGGAAACCTTTTCGCCGGTAGCCATGCTTAAGTCTATCCAGATTCTCTTATCCATTGCTGCACATTTCGATTA
>JAUMHN010408689.1:0-14732 GCA_032360265.1 Heliamphora ciliata
ATGGAAATGGACATACCATCGGTACGACTGTGGCACAGAGTTTTAGTAGGCTTGTCTTGGTTACGAAGAACTGATAATAGCGTCGTCTATTGTTTCGACTCTTTGTACCAGTACACTTTGTGTGTATTGAACGGGACATTTGAAGTAATTAATTTAGTACTGACTAGTGACTATATAAATTAATTTACACCCTAAAGTTATTATGAATAGTGTTTATCCTCTTAATCCTGAAATAATTATTCATTTGTGTGTATTTAATATTCGCTGTTTTGATTCATTAGATGGTACGATCTTATATGTGTCTATATTTCCGGTGAGTTAGATAGCAGTATTATTTATATGGCAAATATTAATTATTGACTGAATTCACGTCCCGAAAGATCGAAATTTACGATACCCCCTTAAGGATGCTTATATGTTTTGATTGGGCCAAACCCTGCAGGTGGATTTGATTATCCAGTGGTCAAATAAGTTAAGTTGAAGGGTTTAAGGAATATCAAGATGCCGATTAAATTAAATTGTCAGTAATTAAATTTAATTGGCGAGTATCGAGAATCTTAACGTGGGGAGAAATGCTAACCATTTAATAACAGGAGCTCAATGCAAGAAGGTTTTGAGATTATGGGTCAGAGTGAAATTATAATTCTTTAGTGGTGTGAACTATAATTCAGTATTTTATGAAAATTACAGAAATCGCTGCGTCTTTCCATAATTGTAGAAATCGCCCGTAGGTATCTGTGTTCCACTGGAAGTCTTACTCATAATTACTCACCAGGTCCCTGCTGTAGCCATATATATATGCGGGTAGGCTGAACCCGTTTATAAATTATTTTCATATCATTCTTGATATATTTTTTTGTCTTTCAAGACTTAAAAAAATATATCGGGGTTCTGCCGGTACAAGTTCTCGGAGGATCGTAACCCACACAACATTCGAGGATCGCATAAGGGAATATGGTAGAAGATCTAACAGGAGCTTCAACTAAGAATCAAGTCATAGTTGAAGATTACATCTACAAGAGGTATTCTTCTAAATTAACTTTGGTTGCACGGGTTTTATTTTGATCGTTCTTCGTCAAAAGTTTTATCTTGAGCTTATTTCGGCGGTTGCCCGTCCAGTTAATATTTTATCGAGAATTGTTTTACAAAAATAATGATCTTGACAGTATTGCCTCCAACATCCAATTGGTTCCTAACGGTATTCAGTTGATTGATATATGGGATTAGTCAACTAAAATACTGTTGGATTCTTTTTGGGGCTCTGTTGGTTGTGTTGTGGCTTCGGGGGTCATGTCGTTGCCTCGGGTGTTTGTTTAGATGTCGTCCTCAAGGGTGACGTGAAAGGTTAGATGCTGGTGTTAGTGCACGATTAAGTGCATGGTGTTTGTTCTTTGTTGGGTGCGGGGAGTGTTTGGGTCCATGGTTCTTTTTGGAAACAAAGGTGGTGTTTTGTGAGCTCGTGGTTTGAGGGGTTTAGTGTTGGCCTTCCAGTTAGGCTTGATTCTATGGGTTGTTGGTTGTCCATGTGAGTGGATGTCGGGTTGCATGGCATGTGATGTCGTGGCAGGTTGTGTGGCGTCATGTGTGAAACCTTGTGTTTTACATGGTTAAGTGCATTTAAAACTCTAGTTTTTATTATACATGTTGCAGGACGGATATGTGGTCTTGCGGTATCTAAAACTCTAGTTTTAGTAACACGTGTGTGTGCTTGGTTATGTGGACGGATAGAAATGTGGTCCGATGTCCCGTGGATGGAAAAGTGGTCCGACATGTTGTGGACGGTAAAGTGGTCCATGGATGGAAAAGTGGTTCGATGGGCGTTAGCTCTAGTTAACGGGAATGAAAAAGGGGTTCGATATACGTTAACTTTAGTTAACCATGCATGTGTGTGTGTGCGTAGAAATTAGAGGGATGAAAATGTGGTCCTAACAATGCTTTTTATAAGCGAGTATCTGAAGGACGGGAAAGTGGTCCTGAATAGGCATGTGTTGTGTATGTTGCACGTGGTACGTTGTACAGGATGCATGCGTTGCGTCATGTGAGTGGCATATGTCACGTGGGTTGCATGTGTTGCATTGGTTAACTCCGGTTAACTAGTTGGCAGGTGGGGCTGTGGTCCTTCTGTGAGAGTTTGAGAAAATTATTGTGATGGATGTGTGCCAACGTGTTTTTGTAGAACTGTTGCATGTGGCTCGTGAGAGTCGAGGCTCGTAGGAGTCAATCTTTGCCTGAGAATCTTTGTCAATTTTGTATGTATACAAAACCGTTTTCAACTGTTTTTATGGTTCTCGTGAGTCGTGATATAAACTTATTTTCAAACTTATTTTGAGGCTCGAGCGAGTTGTTACATACATTTTACATCTGCTAGCATGTTTAGCTTATATCGCATGTTCGTCTAGTTTCTACTGAGCTTTGGCTCATGGTGTGGGATTGGAATTATTTTTTAGGTACCAGTCACGTAGGTTGATCTGGAGGTGCCGGAGGGACAGAAGATTTGTAATCTTCTTTTTATTTCTTTGGAACCATGTATGTTTACATGTTAGCGGTGTTAGAACCGCATGTTGTATGCTTGAGGGCGATATCTATTTAAATGCATGTATGCTTTATTTGAGAGTATAACATCGGGTTGGATATTATGTAAGGTTGTTGTTGGGTGTTTAACGTGACCCAGAGTTTGGCACGGACATAATTGTATCAAAGCTCTGGGTTCGAATACCTAAGAGCCGTGGGAAGACGGTGCGTCACCTGGTGAGGTTGATTGCGTGTACTTGATTGCATGTGTTTAGCTATTTTGATAGCATGAGCATGATATGTGTGAATGTTGTGTATAAGTGAGCATGGGGGTTGAACCTTAGGGACGATTAGTCTTGCCTTCGGGCGTTTGGCTCAACAAGTTTGGAAGGCAAGTTAGAAATGCGTTTGGCCAACGTGTTTTCTGGCAAGGTATCTGAGCAGGTTATCCAAATGGACACATCGTTCTTGTCGGTTCTCCTCGGTATGTGGGGTTATTTAGCATAAACTTATGTGGCTATGTGGTTATCATATATGTTCAAGTGATATGCTGCATCTTATGTTCTGTTTTCCTTTCATATAGACGTGATGTCTGCGAGGAGAGGACGTAGCCGTGGTCGAGGCCATGGCTGTGGTTTTTGTCGAGGGGATGTACCTATCCCTGATGTTGGGGAAGCAAATGCTACCCAAGGACCTATTGACGTGGCAGTGTTGCTGCGAGCATTGGTTGGCTCCATTGACCTGCTGGTTGAGACCTCCAGGGGGAGAGGGAGAGAGCTCGAGTTGAGGGCAACGGTGGCAATGCGGGAGTTTAGACGTGTAGATCTTTATACCTTTGCTGGGAATCCTGATCCTATAGTGGCTACTGAGTGGTTGAAGGTGGTGACCCAGATCCTCAATACATTATAGATTGTGGATGATGATTTGCGGATTCCTTTTGCTACCTTCCAGTTGAGAGGGGATGCTCACGAGTGGTGGAAATACGCCCGGAATACTATGGAGGGCACGTAGGTAGCTTTCATAGGGGTTTTTCTGGAGAAATATTTTCCAGCTTCATGTAGAGATCTATATAGAGAGGAGTTCTACGCTCCCACTCAGGGGGCGTTGAGCATTGTTCAGTATGAGGCCAGATTCACCAGTCTGTCTCCATTTGCATCGGAGTTGGTGGGCACAGATGAGTTGCAGTTGAGGAGGTTTGAGCGGGGCTTGAGGCTGAAGATCAGGGAGCGAGTGGCAGGGATGGGGCTGCGTGTTTTCACAGAGCTGGTAGAGTCGGCAGTGAGGATTGAGAATACCTTGAGCGAGATTCGAGGTTCCCAGGAGATCAGAGCACCACAGGGCGGGATGGAGGCTCAGTCAGGTGGATCCTCTAGCAAGAGGCAGAAGTCCTCTGGCCCTAGTTTTCACCCATCTGGGTCACGACAACAGTTTTCTGCACCAGCACCATTGGTGGCCTCGTCTGAGTGCCAAGAGCCGAGGGAGTTGATCTGTTATCAGTGCAGGCAGCCTGGGCATTGTGTGGCAGATTGTCCACAGCTGAAGCAGTCTTAAGGTTTGGTACCAGTTCAGGTGCAGCGGGGGGAGCTGCTAGTTTGTTTTGGGTGTGGTCATACAGGGCATATTGCCAGGAATTATCCTCAGGGAGGCAGTGTGTCGAGCATGGCAGGTGCCACACCAGTACAGGACCGACGGGGTTATCAGTAGCCAGCAATATAGACTTCTCGGGTGACAAACCGCGGTGCATCAATTCAGTCTGTATGACAGTCGGTAGTCTCAGATTATGGAGGGCAGCCAGGATGACACAAGGCCGAGTGTATGCTCTTGTAGATCCCAGTTCTTCCAGGGCGTCGGTTGTGCCTGATGATGCGGCTATATGAGCAGAGGTACCTTCTAAGTATGCAAACTTTACGGAAGCATCATGTTCTTTTTCATCTATTTGGGGAGTTAGCGATGGGCTTTGTGGGATGAGTGTTAGTGCTGAGACGCCGGTTGGTGAGTTTGTGAGGTTGGGATGAGGTGTAGATCCCATGTCTTTGAGGTAGTTAGCCATTGTCTCTAATGCACGACCTTGTTGACCATATCCTAGGAATGGTTTGGCTAACCACCTCTCGTGCCGGTATCGATGGTGATCGACGGGGTTGTTTCTTTTGATCTTATGCTGAATTTCGGGAACAAAATTTCTTTAAGGGGGTAGAGTTATGAGACCTTGACCCGTTTTCTTTTTTTCGACGTTTTTCGACGCGTGCTTATCGTTGACATGATAGCATGTTTTATATGCATTTTTATGCATGATCAGGTTTAGATATGCATGTGGGGTTGATTCCCGAGGCCGTTGGGTGATGTGATGCGAATTAAAAAAAATATATCTTCTGGAGAACCTATAAATATTTGGCGTTAGATATTTTCTAAAGATATTTTTAAAACTTCTTAACTAAGAATCCTCTTTTAGGCTCTATCCTCTCTCTAACTTCTCGGGGGTTCGGGGCTCGATTTTCGATGATCAGACATTGGATCCCTGGTATTGGCATCAGGGGCTACGCGTTCATTTAGATAGAATTTTATTTTGGCAAAGCTCGATTTTGCATGTGGATCAAGACATTAAGTTTTTAACTCATCGAGGTAGGATCCTAGACTCTCATGTCTTATAAGGGTGCTACTTGTAATCGTGTGTGTTTCGATTGGTAAATAATGAACAAAAAATCATTTATGTTCAAATGGGGTTTTGGTTTAAAAACCTATTCTTCGTCAATTTTGGTGGATGGAATCGGGTGTTGAGTGTTTCTTTTAAAGTTTTGGTGTTAGGTTTGGGTGTGTGTATGTCCAAGGGTGTTGGATGGGAGTTCGGAGGCTTTGATTCGAGGTTTGGTGGGCTGAAATAGTGGTTCGAAAACTGTTTTCGCCGTGGGTTAGTCGACTGAACTGGGTTGTTCAGTCAACTGAATTGCTAGGTGAGGGATTCAGTCGACTGGACTTGAAGGGTCAGTCAACTGAATTGGTTCTGTTTTGGTTTTCTTGGTTTCCAGTGTGTTTTCAGTCGACTGGGTGATTGGGGTCAGCCGACAAAAGTCCTGGGCTTTTGTTTTGTTTGTTGATGGTTGAGTTCTTTGTTTCTAATTGGTTCCTAATGGTATTCAGTTGATTGATATATGGGATTAGTAGACTGAAATACAATTGGATTCTTTCTGGGGCTCTGTTGGTTGTGTTGTGGCTTCGGGGGTCGTGTCGTGGACTCGGGTGTTTGTTTAGATGCCATCCTCGGGGGTGACATGCAAGGTTAGATGCGGGTGTTGGTGCATGGTTAAGTGCGTGGTGTTTGTTCTTTGTTGGGTGCAGGGCCTGTTTGGGCACATGGTTATTTTTGGAAAAAAGGTGGTGTTTTGTTACCTCGTGGTTTGAGGGATTTAGTGTTGGCCTTCAGGTTAGGCATGATTCTGTGAGTTGTTGGTTGTCCATGTGAGTGGATGTTGGGTTGTGTGGCATGTGATGTCGTGGCAGGTTATGTGGCGTCATGTGTGAAACCTTGTGTTTTACGTGGTTATGTGCATTTAAAATTCTAATTTTTATTATACATGTTGCAGGACGGATATGTGGTCTTGCTGTATCTAAAACTCCTGTTTTACTAGCACGCGTGTGTGTTTGGTTATGTGGACGGACAGAAATGTGGTCCGATGTCCCGTGGACGAAAAAGTGGTTTGATGTGTTGTGGACGAAAAAGTGGTCCATGGACGGAAAAGTGGTTCGATGGGCGTTAGCTCTAGTTAACGGGGATGGATAAGGGGTTCGATATACGTTAACTTTAGTTAACCATGCATGTGTGTGTGTGCATAGAAATAAGAGGGACGAAAATGTGATCCTCACAATGCTTTTTATATGCGAGTATCCGAAGGATGGGAAAGTAGTTCTAAAGAGGCATTTGTTGTGTATGTTACACGTGGTACGTTGTACGGGATGCATGTGTTGCGTAGTGTGAGTGGTGTATGTCACGTGGGTTACAAGTGTTGCATAGGTTAACTCTGGTTAACTGGTTAGCAGGTGGGGCTGTGGTCCTTCGGTGAGAGTCCGAGAAAATTCTTGTGATTGATGTGTACAACCATGTTTCTATAGAATTGTTGCATGTGGCTCGTGAGAGTCGAGGCTCGTAGGAGTCGATCTTTGCATGAGAAGCTTTGTCAATTTTGTATGTATACAAAACCGTTTTCAACTATTTTTAAAGCTCTTGTGAGTCGTGAAATAAAACTATTTTTGAACTTGTTTTGAGGATCGGGCGAGTCGTTACATACATTTTACATATGCTTGCATGTTTAGCTTATATCGCATGTTTGTCTACTTTCTACTAAGTTTTGGCTCACGGTGTGGGATTTGAAATATTTTTCAGGTACCGACCACGCAGGTTGATCTGGACATGCCAGAGGGGCAGAAGATTTGTAATCTTCCTTTTATTTCTTTGGAACTATGTATGTTTACATGTTAGCGATGTTGGAACCACGTGTTATAAGTCTGAGGGCGATATCTATTTAAATGCATGTATGCTTTATTTGAGAGTATAACATCGGGTTGGGTGTTATATATGGTTGTTGTTGGGTGTTTCACGTGACCCAGAGTTTGGGGCGTGACAAGGGACTTAAGATCCAGGCGGTGCCTGTGTATACCATGTTGTTTTAGGTTTGGCAGGTTTACGGATAAATTTTAGATTGTTTGAAAAATAGAGAAAACTCTGCCGAAATTTCTAATTTTTACACTTGGGATATTTTCTAAAGTTTTGAGAAATGACTTCTTCTTAAAATAAACTAAGTTATAATGTTTTCTTTTAAAAGATGTTTTAGGTACAAAGTATGTAACATAGAAGAGTAATCCACCGTTGATCTAAATTGTCAGGTTGTCGTGTAAGGTCACGTGCTCCAGGTCGGGGTCGTGACATAATGGTATCAAAGCTCTTGGTTCGAATACCTATGAGCTATGGGTTATGATGATCTTTGTGTGTGACTTGTTTTATGATTGTAAGCACCATTACATGGCATAATTGTGTGCTTGCATGGGTTTGCAAATGAATTGTTTGCGTGTGCTATGTGTTTATGTGAGCATGGAGGTGAATCTTAGGAGTGATGTGACTTGCCCCCGGGCGTCTAGTTAACTACTCTAGGGTTCGAAATAGAAAAGAATTTGGCCGATGTTCTTTCTATGAGAAATCTGGATTAGTTACCCAGATTGGCGTGTCATTCCTACGGTTCTCCTCGGTATGTGAATGGTGTGATGTGTTTGATTATGACTAATATGTTTGTATGATTTTTGAGTGATTAAAGGGGGAATATGAGTGGTCTTCGAAAGGAAAAAGTTAGGTTAGATCATGGCATAGTGGGTCTTATGAATTTTCTTAGATAGCCTGAGGTTGTGGTTGACTTTATGACGTGGGTCGTGGGAATGCGACTTGGTGATCGAGAGTTGGCTACTTTTGTATGTCTTGGAAATTGAAAATATATTGTGGTCGTAAGGTTACTATATCAATTGCCGTTGATGATAGTTAATTGTTAGTGGTAGTCAGATATTGATTATGTTCTAATGACATGATAAATTTGTCTAGCAATAGCAAGGCATGAAGATCAGTTAAGTCTTTTATCAAGGATGTTTTGGGTGGTGAAACACTATCTCGAGAAGAGTCGTATCATTAATAAATTCATAGTTAGACATAGTAATTTCCTAAAAAGGAGTTGTTTGTGGAGACTAAGGAATGGTGGTACCTTTTGTTGAAAAACTTGGTGAGCCATGTTGTAGGGAAGTGTGTTTGGGAATGGCATAGGATGGGTGTGTAATAGCTATGAGCCGTGAACGTTTTGAATATTTGGAGGTAAGTGATTTTTGGGCAACCTAAATTCTTTGCAAGCTAGAGAAGTACTTAATGGATTAACATGGAAGTTGGGGACATAGCTTCTCTTTTCGAGAATAAGTATCCCTTTCGTGATTTTTACAAGATCGAGGAATTTGGATTGGTGACGAGATGCCTTTTTCATGGATTAGACCCATGTTAAGGGATGATTCATTTTATCACTGCCAGGGAAGTAAGTGTTCCTTCGAGATGTTATCTGTGATGATGGCACTGTCAGGAATGTATGTAACAATTCAATTATCCAATTTGAGTATGGGGTTAAGCCAAAAACTAGGAGTTTCTTTGAGGTAGGAGAACTAGTTGGTGTGATTGGCTGTTGTTAGAAGACAGTTCGTGATTTCTTCATAAGTAGTAATTTATCGTGGGAAGTAATGGAAGATATACTGCATTGCACAGTGAATTTTAAGAATGATCTTTCTGACCGTTTGGTAATACTGTATTTGAATGATTACAATTGTAAGAATAAGTATTGTCGAGAAAATGTTGGGGATGTTGCTATTAAGTTCTTGGTTGAGTATAACGGTCGATAAAATGCATGAAAGTTTTGAATATGATACTAACCCTTCTAGTCATGTTCATTTCAAAAGGAGCACTGTTTCTGGACCTGAATGTTAGTGTAAAAGAAGTTTGGGTTTTAGAACAATGTTGAATTTCGAGGACAAAATTCTCAAAGGGAGGGAGGTTGTGAAGACCCTATGCATTTTTATTTAAATTAATTAATTAATCATTTTAACTTGATTAAAATTAATGGTACAAATTTTTGAGAATTAATAATGTATGTTATATATTATTGGTATGGGTTTGGACACTGGGATGATAACTTTTAACTAATTCTATAGTGTTAGTGTAAGACCTTGACCTGTTTTCTTTTTTTGACATTTTTCGACGCGCACTTAGTGTTTTCATTATAGCATATTCATATGCGTTTTTATGCATGTTTGGGTTTAGAGAAGCATGCGGGGTTGGTTCCTGAGGTCGTTGGGCGTTGTGGTGCGAATTTAAAAAAAAGATATTTTTGCGAGCCTATAAAGATGTCTTTAGTTATTTTCAAAACATATTTTTAAAATTTCTCAACTAAGTTTTTCCTTTTCTCTCTGCCTTCTCTCTAACTTCTCAAGGGCCCAAGGCTCGATTTTTGACGATCTAATAGCAGATCCTTAATCTTCTTGTGGTGGGCTACACATCCATCTGGACAAAATTTTATTTCGACGAAGTTCGAGTTTGCACGTGAATCGAGGTGTCGAGTTTTTGACTCAACGGGGTAGGATCCTAGACTCTCATGTATTATAAGGGTGCTACGTGAAATCATGCGTGTTTTTACCGTCTTGAAATGCATAAGTAATTGATTTCTATTTTGATAAATTGGGTTTTGGTTTAGAAGGCATTTTGTGCTGATTTTAGTTGGATGGAATCGGGTTTTTGAGTGTTTCTTTCGAGGTTTTGTGGTGGTCTTGGGCTAGGGTATGTCCGAGGGTGTCAAAAAGGAGTTTGGAGGCTTCAATTTTGGGTTTGGTGGCTGTTGAGTTGGTTTTTGCCTGGGTTGAGTCAATTGAACTGGGTGGTTCAGTTGACTAGATTTTCTTTCGGGTGGTTCAGTCGACTAGACTAGGGAGGTCAGTCGACTGACCTGTGTTCTAGGGAATTTTGTAAAATTTTAGTAGGTGTTCAGTTGACTAGACCCGGGATTTCAGTTGACTAAGTTGGTTCTGTGTTGGGTTCTTGGTTTCCAGTAGCTTTTCAGTCGACTGGATGGGGGTGCCCAGTTGACTGATGTCCTATGTAGTGCGTTTTGTTGTTTTGGTGGTTATGTTGTGGCTTTTTGGTCGATTGAATTTATGGGGTTCAATCAACTAGCTCTCCTCTAGTGGCTTTCAGGCGATTAAATTATGGGGTTCTGTCGACTGAACTCATTAAGAGGGGTGTGGGTCGTTTCTTGTTTTGGTTGGTCATGGTGGGGCTGTGGTGGTCTGTTCCCTTTGTTGTCGATCCTCGGGGATGATGTGGTTTGGGAAAGATGGGGTTTTGGCGAGAACCGTTTTGTGGCAGGTTTGGGTTTGGCCTTCGAGTCGGTCTTGTTCTGCAAGTTATTGGTTGTGCCGGGTTATGTGGTGTCGTTATGTGAAATGTAGTGGTTTTACGTGTTTTTATGCTTATAAAATTCTTGTTAGTTTTATTCACGCATGTGGTGGGACGAATATGTGATCTTATGTGGTCATGATGCATTTAAAGCTCTGGTTTTATATCTGCATGTGTTGCCCTGGTTAAAACTCTGATTATATATTGGGGCCGATTTTGGTCTCTCGGTGAAAGCCTGTAAAGATGCATTAGTTGGGGCGGATATTAGTCCTACGGTGAAAGCCTATGAAGATATATATTGGGGCAGATATTGGTCCTACGGTGAAAGTCCGTGAATATGTATGATGAGGGCGGATATTGGTCTTATGGTGAAAGTCCGTGAAAATATGTATTAAGGGCATATATGGTCCTACGGTTTTACCCCGTGAAGATATATGTTAACCCTGCATGTGTTGCGTTATGTGATTGGAATGTGTTGCATGTGGGGCTCGTGGGAGTCTTGGCTCGTAGGAGTCTATATTTGCTTGTCAAGCATTGTAGTATCTATATATCAAAACTATTTTTGAGGTTCGCAAGAGCAGTGATATATAACCATTTTTTCCAAGTTTTTTTCTCCCGAGACTTGTATGAGTTCAGATATAAAACTGTTTTCAAAATTGTTTTCAAGGCTCATGTGAATTGAAAATCACACATTATTTTCTGAGCATGTTTAACTTTTATTTCATGCTTATCTAGTTTCTGCTGAGTTTTGGCTCACGTTGTGGGATTTGAAATATTTTTCAGGTACCAATCACGTAGGTTGATCCGAAGGAACCGATGAGGAGGAAGATCTGTTGTCTTCCTTTTTGTTCTTTTTTGATCATATATGTTTACATGTTTTTCAGTGTTGGAGCAGTGTTTTGTAAGCCTTTTGGCGGTTATATTCAATGCATGTATGTTTTTCTTTGTGAGTAAACATCGGGTTGGGTATTGTATATGGTTGTTTATAGGTGTTTCATGTGACCCGAAATTTGGGGCGTGACAGTTAGAAAAATTTTAATGATATTATTGGAGTAAAAAAAATTAAAATTTTAATTGGGGGAACAAAATAAGTTATTCTAATTTTAAATTAAATAACAATAATAATATAAAGTTAATTAAATAAAAATCTCTAGACACTTCCAGAGAAAGAAAGGAAGGGAAATAAAATCAAAGGGGTTCAAAAACTCTAGTCGCCGACGCATGATATTTTCATCTTCATCTCTTCTGTTTTCTTATCTTTGTTGTTGCCGTGGGAGGGTTTCTAAACTCCCATCTTCCCACCGCCACCACAGCCAGTCATAACCACACTTCACCATCACCGAACCACCGTCAGAGCAATGCCAAACCACCGATCAGCTGCCGCCTATTACCGTCGACACCACCCTAGCCATTGCTGACCACTATTGTCATTGCCAGTATTAAATACTTGGGTTTCTAAAAATTTTGGGGTTTGGTGATCACCTGCACCTGAAAAAGATTTTCACAAATCCCACTTCATGAGCCGAAGCCTAATAAAACAGATTATGATGCAGTAAAGCAGGATATGCAATCACATAGCATAAAGTTGACTCAACCACGTGAGCCTAAAACAATATTTTTCATCCTTGAAACCATGGATTTCAAACAATGCAAATAATGTTTAACAGTTAAAGAAAAATAATAACAAAACGTTATTTGCCACTCGGATCACATAGTCGAGAAAAGATTCCTATGTATCGACTTTGTCACACCCGGAACAGAGATAACAACTATAGACTCATGTCCATTACCCTAGTCCTGAATCATTTAAGACCTGTTAGGTAATGACAACTTTTATACGGAGTCACAACAATGTAAACCCCCTCTTTACGAGCAAAAACGGAGGGAACGAAGCACACACCACCACTTTACGGGCTAAAATCGAGGGAACGAAGCACCAAATCCACACACTGTCACGGCACATCTAACGAATCATTTAAAAATCAACACGTAGCTCGACTACGAAAACCTTTCAAACTATTCATTAATCATGTATAAAAAGGTCCAATTGCCATCCGCCATGTCATCTATCAATCATGGAAACCAAACAACATTTCTAAAAATGTTTCCACCGTTTCTATCAAGACATTTAAAATTTCGAGACTTAACCCCAAGGGTTAGCTCCAAACCTCCAAAACACGATTTTCAAGCCTTTTCACAAATCTTCTATTTTTAAAACCACCTTTTTGAAAACCATGGACATCCACACATCCACAACATGTAATAAACTAAGAAAAAGCGCAAAACGTGCTTTTTATCCGAACAAACATGGTTTAAACATAAAAATCAACATGTATAGCGTTTTTAACCGGTAAAAAAGCATATAATTGCACGTAGCACCCTTTAACGACAACATAGTCTAGGATCCTACCTCAGTGAGTCAAAAACTCGACGCCTCAAAAATCGAACTTTGTTAAAACGAGAATCCATGCGAATGAACATGAAGCCCACGGCGTAGTTAGCAAGGATCTACTAATTGATCGTAAAAAAATCAAGCCCGAGCCCCCCAAAAGTCTAGAGAGAAGGTGGAGAAAAAAGAAACTTACTCAAGAAGTTAGGTTTTGAAAATATCTAACATAAGATTGATATTTATAGGCTTAGCCCTGTACAGGAACTCAGTCGACTGAACCCACCAAGTCAGTCGACTAAAAAGCTATTGGAAAACCCAAAAACTCTCCACCGCCACGGGTCAGTCGACTGAACCTCCAACCTCAGTCGACTAAACCACCATCCAAACATCTAGTCGACTGGATTCACCCCCTCAGTCGACTGAAAGGCTACTGCCAACACACGAAATTTCTCCAGTGTCGAGAAAACTTCAGAACCAACCAACCAAACACAATCGAAAACGTTTAAGGACAAAACAACCTATCATACATTTAATGGTAAAAACACGTATGTAAAACACATATAACATGCTGTTCTAAAACGATGAAACATAACCCAACACATCAAATATATATAAAACTAAAAGAAAAGGAATCGGGTCTCACAAAAGGGGTTGAATTGTTGAAATTGAAGCGTTAAACTATAACTTGGGCCTTGTGATTTGGTAAAATATGAATAAAAGATTGGAAGGATTACTAAATTAGAAGATTGAAAAACAAAATTATTTGAAGTAAATTCTAGTTTAGTCATTAGGAAGCTTTGGAAGCATTAATGTCACGACCAAAACCCGGGTCCGTGAACTAACTCTAAAACATACCATACATAAACTATATTCATAGGTAATGCTCCAAGACATAAGAAAATATTGTACATAACATTCGAGGGATTTAACTGAACGAACCCAGTTACAAAATTACATTTCCAAATATACTATAAATGTTTGAGGCAACACGCACATTTAATATGAAGTTATCACTTTCATTACATCACTTTCCTTAATTTTGCATACAACATAAACAAAGACAACAAAAGAAATTATAGCTCCATCCATTAGCCCTTCCCAAAAGCATCCATAGCTTTGGTATCACCCCGCTCTTCGGAACCTGAAATAGTTTGACATATATACATGAGCCAAAGCTTGTAGGATAAAAATTAACTCATATATAATGCATGATTTGTGAGGTGTGATGGGTGTAACCAGAATAAATATGCATATTTACCTAAGTTATTTACTTTTTAACACGCACACCCACGCACACAATTTTACCTCCATTTATCCGTTTGTTTTCTATTCATAAGTTATTCATTTTATTTCCAATTTTCACGAAATCGTATCACTTCTAATAAATCGGTGTCGGGTGCAGCTTATAAAAATCCATCCCTATTAATTCCCAATAGGCTATGCGAAGCCATTGGGTAATAGATAACTCTATAAGTAATAGATATGCCATTGGGTAATAGATAACCGTATCACCACATTTCGAGGGCTAACCCGTGGGCATGTGGTCCCCATCTTGCACAAGCTTTTGATCTTTCACCGTGGAGCCGTTAGCCCAACTTAATCCACATCAATTCGTACAATTCATTATTGGTTAATTAGATTTATTTTCACAACCCGGGAGTCCAACCCATAAATGGTTCCTTTCCCAATCATTGCCATAATACATCATTATGATTCCAAACCCAAATTTTCCAGTGAATTTCCAAACCACATGCATCACAACCTTCATTATACAGTTTCTCAGAGATCACAATGTTATCAAGTACCCATAACACAAGGTTGATACCAAGAAGATCACATCATTTTAAAAGGTATACAACCATCATGTATATATAT
>JAUMHN010408700.1:0-14732 GCA_032360265.1 Heliamphora ciliata
GTACGCTGTAAGGCGATATACTATATGCACGTTGGAACTGTATGTCTTTTATATATGAGAGATACTTTTTGTTGGGTATTCCATTGGTTTCAACAGGTGGATTTCAATGTATGAAAATCAATATTTTCATATTAAGTGGATGTTTGAAGAATTTTCACGTGACCCTGGGTTTTGGGGCGTAACAATGAGTATAGCTAATTAGTTTAAAATCATAGGATAGGGGATAAAATTTTGTTGTAAATGTGGAATTTAACATGTAATATTGTGATATTAAATTATAGTGGAAAGTGAGTTATGAGAGCTAATATTAAAAAGAAGAAAGCAAACACAATAGGAGGCAAGCTAAAAAAAGCTCTAAACTAATCTCAACTTTTCTAGAAGCATGAGAGAGAGGGAGAGCGAATTATAAAAAAAATCTAAGGGTCCCAAAACCCCCATTCCCATTAGTACCCCTTTCCCCACTTCCTTCTTCTCCTTTTTCTATTCCCATGGAGAGTGAGTGTAAATCTTGAGACCCAAATTGTCTTACCACAAAAATTGAAGAAATAGTGGCTCAATTGAAAGGGATCAAGGGAGATGCTAAACCTTTGGAGCAAGAGGAGTGATATTAAAGCATCAAAGAGTAAATCAAAGGGGGTAGCCAAAACCTTAGGAGGAAATTTTGGCAAAATCATGAAGCTTAGAGGTCAATTGAGGTAGAATCTAGACTATCTCTCGTGTTTTTATATGATTTGGGTTGATATTTTGTTATTTGAGTATACCATAGTTGATTTCGTGCATTATTGGGGAATTACTAGGTGTGTGTGGGGGTTGAGTTGGGTTAGTTTTAAAAAAAATTTAGAGTTTTTGAGAAATGGTTAACTATGATTTTGAGAGTTTATTGTATAAAAAGGGGATTACGATACCTAAAATTCTAAATTTGGCATGAAATTGGGTTTGGAGGGGTGTTCGCTTTAAAATCTACAAAAAAATCAAATTTCAGTGCAGGACAGCCTGAGGGACAGCTCGAACAGTCTAGAGGGCGGTTCTGGGTTAGTCTTAACTTTTTGTTGTAGACCAGATCACTGGACAGACCGCTCGAGCGGTCTAGCCCGCGGTCATTTTCGCTGGTTGAAAATATTTTCTTTAAATAAGTGTATTTTCACGATTTGAACTCCGAATTGGGTCATTTTTGTATTCAAACTGAAGTTCTGGGTGTCTTCTTTCCAATGACACCACTCTCACAATAAAATGCATTTTGTAAAAAAGTTATAACTAAAATAGTGAGAGTTTGTTAAATTTTCTTAACTATTTTTCACCCATTTTTAGCTAAATGTCTTGCAAAAGGTTATTTTACATCCTCATTAGACTTGTTCTCAAAATTCTCGTCCCTTGGGCTATGGATACACATATATATCTACATTTGGGGTTGGGTTGCGTGTGTTGAGCTGGTTAGTGAGATCTTACGATAAAAGCGGGCTTTCTACATACAATGAAGGTTATGATATGATATGGTCATCATTTAACATTTCTAAGCATTTAGAAGAGTAACATAGGTTTTAAGTTTGTATATGTGAATATGATGGGTGTATTTCTTTTCTACAAATGATATGATCACAATTGAATTAATTTTATGTTATTGGTACTTTATGAAGTCGATAATAGAAATGTGAATTATGAAAAAATTTGTATTAAAATTTATGATGCATGTGACTCGAAAGGAAACTTGAATACTCAAATGGAATATGATATGAAAATTAAGTGGAAAACTTAAAAATTGAAATCAAAATGGCAAACGTCATAATGATTGGGAGAGAAATCGGTTATGGGTTGGACTCCTAAATTGTGAAATTGAAAGTTATGAACATATAATGAATCGTATGAATTGATGTGGATTAAGTTGGGTATGCACAGCTCTGCGGTGAAAGACCAAAAACTTGCGCAAGATGGGAACCACATGCCCACGTGTTAGCCCCCGAAATGTGTTGTTGTGTCGTGGTGAGTTATAGAGCTATCTTTTATCCAATGGTTTCGCGTAGTCTATTGAAAATTAATAGGGATGGGTTTCTATAAGCTGCTCCCGACGCCACTTCATTTGTTGTGATATGGTTTTGTGAGAAATTGGGTATTGGAAAAGTAAAATGGATAATGGAAAAGAACATAATGTTTTGAAAAAGGGCTCAATGAATGAGAAATACGAAATAAATAGTTGATGCTTTAACAAATTAATAAATATATGGAATAAATTGGTGTGCGTGGTGTATGTATGTAGTAACGAAGAATGAATGTATGAAACTTGCATTTTTACTTTTGTTGCACCCATCACACCTCATAAATCTTGCATAACATTTGAGTTAGTCTTTATCCTACGTGCTTTGGCTCACGTATGTGTACTAAACCATTTTAGGTTTCGAGGATTAGGGGCAATACCAGGGCAAGGGATGCATCTTGGGAAAAGCTAGAAGAAAGATCTAGTGTTTCATTATATTCTGTATTATGTTTGTAAATAAACTTGAGTGGGTGACTGTAATGATATTATTTTCGTAGATAAACTGTGAAAACTCAAAGCATTTTTTTGGAATTCGTTAAGTATGTCATGAAAAATAATATTTTTATTGTGGTTGCTTAAAGAAAACCCTTTGTTTCCGAATAAGTTTTTGAACTCGAACCTATAATGAAACACTCACTTGAACCTATAATGAAACGAGTGTGTTAATTGATGACTTTTATGCGGGACGATTTAGGTTGGTTCATGGGTTCTCAGGGTCGGGGCATAACATAATGGTATCAAAACTCTAGGTTCGAATACCTAGGAACCATGGAAAGTAACGATGATCCTCATATGTGAGTTATTTGATGAGATTAGGCACCATTACACGGCACGAATTGCGTGCTTGCACGAGTTTGCGGTTGAATTATTTTGCGCATGTTATGTGTTTATATGAGCATGGATGTCGAGTCTTAGGGTGATGTGGCATGCTATATGGCGTCCGATCAACTACTTTAGGGTTCGAAATAGAAAAGCATTTGACCGACATTCTTTGTATGAGAAATCTGAATTAGTTACCTAAATTGTCGCATTACTCTGAGGCTTTCCCTCAGTATGTGAATATATGCTGATGTGATATGACTAGGTGGTGAGTATTGTAGCTCGGCTTTAGAAGGTTAAGCTGGGTTTCACCTAGTTAGGAGTTGAGATATCCTCGTTATAAGAGCTATGCCCGTGGGGCTAAGATGAGTGGTGGTCTGGTGGGTGGTATAGGTTGTGGAAGTGTGACTTGGTGGTCAATGATCATGGTGGTTGTAAGCCCGTGAGATGAGCATTGATTATTAGGGTTTGTTGTGCCTATGTGAGTTGGGGTGAGTGTAGTTAGTTGCCCGTTGTGTGTTGTGCTACCAGTAGTTTAATGAATGAGTATGGTAGGGTGTTTGAAACCTCTTGGAGGTTGTTTGTTGTGGTTGGATATGAGGTGTGGTTTTGGGCGCGTTGAGGATTATGTACGTCATGAGCTGTGCTATGTCTTGAGCCGTGCTATGTCATGAGCCAAGTGCCCCAAGATTGGGTATGAACGGGAGCATAGTGGATGGAAAGCATAGTAGACGGGAGCGTAATAATCTCCGGCCTAAGGTGTGTTAAAAAGTCAGGGCTTAGATAGTGTTTGGAAGTATCCCTTACCCTATAGGATGTTGTTGGTAGCTATAGCGGTGCTAGATAGTTTTGAGAGTTTGTTGATGACCCTTGAGTTTCCTTTGAGGTGTATTGCTAAGTTACATCCTTTGATAGGCGTTGGGAACTGTACGATGATGAGTATGTGGGTTGGAGATGTTATTTATAGATTAATTCTCAAGTGATATACACGTATGTATGGTGAGCTGTATATTGGTGGTAGTTGTGATGTGGTAAATGATGATCCGAGGTTGTTTAAAAAGTTTCGCGAAGTGAAGTTTTGTGTCGTGGGTTGTCGTTTTCAAGATGAGGAGATTATGTAAAATATCTAGTGTATTGTAAGAGTGTGAATGTGAGTGTGTGTGGCTTATGGGGCATGTGATAGATGTTATTCGTATAGTTGACTCGGTCGTTTTAGGACGACATGTTGCTGGGTAGAGATCCCTTAAGGGGATGATGGCGATGGTCGGTATCAGGCTTAAGGCCTAGATGTGGTGGTGCTGGTATAGTGACATGAAAGATGGGTGATTTTGATTGAGCGTTCTGTGTTTTCTGATGGATGTATCGAAGTCGCGAGCTCGAGATTGTGGCGTGGTTTTACCTCCTCGTTTGGCCATTACCTACTTATTGGGAATCGAGTTAGTGTGACGTGACCCTGTGAAGAGATGTTCTAAAGTTATGCGAATATGTGTGGTGTTATGCCTTGGTGGATAACTGGTGAGAGTTTTGTGGACACGTGAGATGTGTCGTTGGGATGTGAAGGAGTAAATGATAGTTGTAATGTTTGAGTACAGATTTGAATATGAGGATCTGGTGTGACGAGGAATATACACATTATGAATGATGATCGATAATGTTTGTATTAAGATGTCCGATATTTTCACAAGGAATAATGGTTAACCTTCTCATAACCCGAGTGTGTAATGGTTACTCTAAAAAGCAGTGACGTTGAGTAAGGGCCTAGAGTTGACTCGTGGTTTCTCTAGGAAGAGAGATGTTTCCTAATTGGTCATCCAGTGTGATTATTCTTCCTTGCTGGGAATTAAACGTTGGGGTTGTATGAATGTAGGTTCATTTGCCGGTGATTCCTTAAAGAGCTCATTTGTTTTACCCTGTGAACCCAAGTGTATGGGTAACATTTCTGGAGATGTAGTTTGATTTATATGGAGTTTATATGGAGTATCGATAGCTTTGGCTCTCGTTGCGTGAGATCCCTAAGAGAATTCAGTGGTGAAATTATCAAGTATTAGTTTTGTGGGATTCCTACGAGAACGAAGGTCCGTGGTTGGGTTGTTATCCTTGTGACTAAGAGATCATGCTTGGGAACTGTGTTGGGTGCAGGATGTTTGAAAGAATCGTGGAAGGGTTCGATAGTGCGGCCAGTCTAGTGCTGAGACGGTGAATCCTGAGTGTGATATGTTTGGAGGTTATTTATGTTCGACCTTGGGTTTTGAGGTGAGTACATTGTTTGCCCATGGGAACAAAGTATGGAGTAATAAGGTTCAGCAGTGTACCGTATGGTTTGGGTGGCCTGGGGCGATAGGCGAGAAACCATGGGTAAAGATGTCTGCGATAGATGTATATCTGGGGAGTTCAAGTGTAGGAGGCATCTGTATGGTCGTGGGAGTTATTAGTAACTTTGAATGAAAGGTCTCAGGATTGGGTTTTCTTTGTTTGGTGTCGTGCGCTTTTTTTGTGAGTTACTTGGACAGTGGGCTCAAGGCCGTGACATGGTTGTGATTTGCCTAGTGGGAGTTAGATTAGTAAAGCGCAACCTTGTGAAGTAAGGTCTTAGCGTGATGACAATGTTGGCATTGTGTCTCCGTGTATGACTGGTGACGAGCTTGTAGTCCTATGAGATGTGTTGTATAAAGCAGGAGGATTAGTGGTGTTCGTGTGTGCGAATGAGGCCTGAGAGTTGAGAGATTGGCGCAACAGATGATCCGAGTATCATGATTGGAGTTGACAGTAGCTGTGTGACTTTGGTTGATGCAGCCTCAAGGTGAAATTTACAAGGCTCGTTGGGGGCCAAAGGTTGATGGGCTTTGGGAGTACATTGAGGTTGGGTTATGGTTTCTGGTTGGCCGTTTCTTTCTTGGGAAGAAGATATGGTTGTCTTAATAACAGTTGTGGTGTGTAAATTATTCCACCTTGATCAGGTGTAACGGTTAGGATTGTTGGTTGACTCATGGAATGGAAAGGTCGTGATAAGTCCTATATAAAAAGAAGTTGCTAAGTGTAAGAGGCAAGTTTTGATTGGTTACTTGACGATTAAGCCTTGGGCTTGAGTACTTTGCTATTGTGGGTTCAAGGGATCGACGGATATGTTATGAGTTTGGAGTTGACGTCGGGTAGCGATGATCATGTTTAATTTGAGGTTATACTGTAGATTTAAAATCAGTGATTTGAGGGTGAGACGTTGAGTTGTGCAGTGATGTACTGTTGCACGAGAGATATGATTGGGTTTGAGCAGGTTAGTGGATACCAGTGAGACATTCTGTCTGCGTGGTGTATCTAGTCTAAGTAAATCGTTGGGGTTAGGTGGCTGCGTCGATTTTGTAGCTGTGATGCCGAGTTGGTTTTTGGTCATGTGGAATCTTGTCTCGGACAGTGGTGTGGCACCTAGTGTTTCTCCTGGTGAGAATTGTAGTTCGTGATGGAGAATCGAATAGAGGACGAAGGGTTAGATGAAGTGTGTTCTTGGTTATTCTAGGTGAATTAAGTGAGCTTTTCCCTAAAATTAGGTGTTTGTACTGTTGCTCATGGATGCGTGTCTTGTCAGCTTCAGTGACGGCGTTGTTAACATCGGCAGGATAGCGAGGCAGTACCAAAGTGGGTGGTCATCAGTTAATCGTCAAAACTTGAGTAAGGTTTGTGTGTGAAACATGGGATTTGATGTGATTAGAGTCGAAGTTCGTCGTCGTGTGTTTAGGCTCAAGGAGATAGTCCTTGGTATGCATTGTGAAGTGCGATTGAACTAGTATATGGTAGTGAGAACGGGGTGATAGTGTCTATGTCCTGGAATAGAAAGTATTTGAGACCAAGTTCCTTAGTGGGCTGGTCTTGTGTTATGCGTTTATCGTTGGAGTGGATTGTGTTCAATGAGAGTTGTGTTTCAAGGCTTTGGCAGTGTGAGTTGGATCTTGATATGATTTTTTATGAATGACAGTAGTATCAGTGGGAAATTTGCGTGCGCAGGTAGTCTTTATGGCGATTTATTCTTCGAAGACATGTTTATGTCATGTGACGACATTCTTGGGGTTTCTATTGCTGGGGAAATTTTGTTGTTATGCGCCGTTGCTGGGTTTACATCATAGATTGTTGATGGTTAATGGGGTGGCATTCGGCTCGAGACTCAGTGTTGAATTTTGGGGATAAAATTTTTGAAGGGAAAAAGTTGTAACGACCTAGTGTGTGTTAATTTTGTTCTTTCATGTTTTCGGTTAAGAGAAGAGACATAATTAAAGTTGAGTATGGGGACAATAAAATTTTATTCATTAATAGAGGAACTCATGGTATGTGAAATATAATTGAAATACAGGATGATAAATGACAATAAGATTTGATGAAGATTTGTTAATGAGTATAGCTTATTAGTTTAAAATCATGGGATATGGGACAAAATCTAGTTGTAGATGTGGAATTTCACATATAATATTGTGATATTAAATTAAAGTGGAAAGTGAGTTATGAGAGATAATATTAAAAAAAAAAAGAAAGCAAACACAATAGAAGGCAAACCAAACAATGCCCTAAACTAAGCTCAACTTTTCTAGAAGTATGAGAGAAAGGGAGAGAGAATTATAAAAAATATCTAAGGGTTCCCTGTTAGGATCAAGTGCTGAATATCTCACCAAAACCCACAGGTAGTGGTGAAGGCGCAACTTTATTTTCTTATACTCATGGCAGCGCAAAGCCCCGTGTCTATACGTGCTGCCGGTGGGCCTAAGGTGTTTCGCAGTACACACGTGGCGCACCGGCACGATGGGCTGTCAAGCACCGATAACACGTTGAGGGAGACCCCCCAAGTACTAGCGAGTCCCTTCAGGGAGATTCTGACCCCCATAAAGCCAACAATCCCCCCCAGAAACCACCCTGGGGAGATTCGAACCTGGAACATCGCTCTGATACTAATTGTTAGGATCAAGTACTGACCGTCTCACCAAAACCCGTAAGTAATGTTGAAGGCACAACTTTATTACTCATGGCAGCGCAAAGCCTCACGTCTACACGAGCTGCGGGTGGGCCTAAGGAGATTTGCAGTGCACACGTGGCGCACTGACAGGATGGGCTGTCAAGCACCGATAACATGTGGAGGGAGACCCCCACGTACTAGCGATTCCCTTAAGAGAGATTTTAGCCCCCATAAAGCCAACATTCCCAAAACCCCCATTCCTGTTGGTACCCATTTCCTCACTTCATTCTTCTCCTTTTTCTTCTTCCTTGGAGAGTGAGTGTAAATCTTGAGACCCAAATTCTCTTGCCACAAAAATTGAAGAAATGGAGGCTTAATTGAAAGGGATCAAAGGAGACGCTAAACCTTTGGAGCAAGAGGAGTGAGATTGAAGCATCAAGGAGTAAATTAAAGGGGGTAGCTGAAACCCTATGAGGAAATTTTGGCAAAATTTTGAAGATTAAACGTTAATTGAGGTAGGATCTAGACTATCTCTCGTGTTTTGATATGATTTGGGTTGATATTTTGTTATTTGAGTAAACCCTAGTTGATTTCATGCATTATTGGGGAATTACTAGGTGTGTGTGTGGGTTGAGTTAGATTATTTTTAAAAAAATTAGAGTTTTTGAGAAATAGTTAACCATGAGTTTGAGAGTTTATGGTATAAAAAGGGGCTTAGGATACCTAAAATTCTAAATTTTGGCATGAAATTGGGTTTGGAGGGGTGTTGACTTCAAAATCTACAAAAAAATCAATTTTCAGCTAAAGACGGCCTGAGGGACCGCTCGAGTGGTCTAGAGGGCGGTCCTAGGTTGGTCTCGACTTCTTGTTGCAGGCCAGACACCACTGGATAGCCCGCGGTCATTTTCGCTGGTTGAAAATATTTTCTTTAAATCAGTGTATTTTTACAATTCGAACTCCGAATTGGGTCATTTTTGTATTCAAACTAAAGTTCCGGGTGTCTTCTTTCCAATGACACCACTCTTACAATAAAATGCATTTCGTAGAAAAAGTTATAACTAAAATAGTGATAGTATGTTAAATTTTCTTAAACGTTTTTCACCCATTTTTGGCTAAATGTCTTGCAAAAGGTTATTTTTCGTCCTCATTGGACTTTTTGTCAAAATTCTCGTCCTTTAGGCAATGGATACACATATATATGTACATTTGGGGTTAGGTTGCATGTGTTGAGCTGGTTAGTGAGATCTTACGATAAAAGCGGGCTTTCTACATACAATGAAGGTTATGATATGATATGGTCATCATTTAACATTTCTAAGCATTTAGAAGAGTAACATGGGTTTTAAGTTTGTATATGTGCATATGATGGATGTATTTCTTTTCTACAAATGATATGATCACAATTGAATTAATTTTACGTTATTGGTACTTTATGAAGTTGATAATAGAAATGTGAATTATGAGACATTTTGTATTGAGGCTAATGATGCATGTGACTCGAAAGGAAATTTGAATACTCAATCGGAATATGATTTAAAAATGAAGTGAAAAACTTGAAAATTGGAATCAAAATGGCAAACGGGATAATGATTAAAAGAGAAACTGGTTGTGGGTTGGACTCCCGGATTGTGAAATTGAAAGATATGAACAAATAATGAACTGTATGGATTGATGTAGATTAAGTTAGGCTTGCACAGCTCCGTAGTGAAAGACCAAAAATTTGCACAAGATGGAGACCACACGCCCACAGGTTAGCCCCCGAAATATGGTGTTGTGTCGTGGTGAGTTATAGAGTTATTTATTATCCAATGACTTCGGGTAGCCTATTTGGAATTAATAGAAAGGGATTTCTATAAGCTGCACCCGATGCCGGTTCATTAGTTGTGATATGATTTTACGGGAAATCGGGTATTGCAAAAGTAAAATGGATAATGGAAAAGAACAGAATGTTTTGGGGAAGGGCTCAATGAATGAGAAATACAAAATAAAAAGTTGATGCTTTAACAAATGAATAAATGTATGGAATAAATTGGTGTGCATGGTGTGTGTATGTGTAGTAACAAAGAATGAATGTATGAAACTTGCATTTTTACTTTGGTTGCACCCATCACATCTCACAAATCTTGCATAACATTTGAGTTAGTCTTCATCCTACGAGCTTTGGCTCACGCATGTTGTAACACCCTGACCATTCACATGGTAACGATATTGTCCGCTTTGGGTAAAAGTCCTCATGATTTTGTTCTTTCCAGGGGGTTACCCATCCTTGCATTGCTCCCGCCTAAGCACGCTTAACTGCGGAGTTCTACTAAGGTTTTTACCACCTAGGAAAAGGCCTTGTTGAATGTAAAGGTCTAAGGTTTTTGCTTTATAGCCAAGGAACTCCCTCTCCCTTTTCGATGTGGGATACCAGGATATCACAATTTACCCCCCTTAGAGCTGCATGTCCCCGTGCAGTAGCCTGCCAGCTCCGGTAGCCTGCCAATCCTTATCGACCCGCCCACTCTGTAGCTCACCCACATGTCACGCGAGACGGCAGGGGCCCACACTCGGAGGTGAGGAGAGTCAGTTCTGATACCATTTGTAACACCCCGACCCTTCACATGGCAAGGATATTGTTCACTTTGGGTAAAAGCTCTCACGGTTTTATTCTTCCCAGCGGGTCACCCATCCTTGCATTGCTCCCGCTTAAGCACGCTTAACTGCAAAGTTCTGCTAGGGTCTCTACCACCTGGGAAAAGCCTCGTTGAATGTAAGGGTCTAAGGTTTTTCTTTTTAGCTCAGGAACACCCTCTCTCTTTTCAATGTGGGATACTAGGATATCACACATATGTACCAAACCATTTCAGGTTTCGAGGGTCAGGGGCAATACCAGGGCAAGGGATGCATCTTGGGAAAAGCTAGAAGAAAGATCTAGTGTTTCATTATATTCTGCATTATGTTTGTAAATAAACTTGAGTGGATGACTATAATGATATTATTTTTGTAGATAAACTCTGGAAACTCGAAGCTTTTGTTTGGAATTTGATAAGTATGTTACGAAAAATAATATTTTTATTATGGTTGCCTAACGAAAACACTTTGTTTCCAAATAACTTTTTGAACTCAAACCTTTAATGAAACGAGTGTGTTAATTGATGACTTTTTATGTGGGACGGTTTAGGTTGGTTCATGGGTCCCCGGGGTCAGGGCGTGACAAAACAAATGTATGACATATGAGGTTGGTTATGTGAAATTCACCACGTAATTTTATTCAAAAAGTAAGTCCATTTTTCAAACAAGTTTTAATTCACATAACTAGGATTTCATAAACAAACCAACTTCATTTTCAAACACAATACCATGGTTTTAGCCTTTCACTTCCTTATTATTTTCAAACTGTTCCAATGTTTGTACATTTCCAATTACCTTATACAGTTACCACACTTTCCAACCGTTCAATTAAGGTTTTGCAAACCCAATTCCATTCACGATTTTCATACTTTCAGTTACCCTCAACCATTAACCATGGTTTTTCAAACCCAGTCCAATTCTTGATTTAATTAAGTACCAAAACCCGGACGACGCCTATTGACTTAGGCGTAGTTGTCACAATTGGGCCACACAAGACCTGATGGATAAATACCCATTCTATAGCCCGACACAGAGAGCACACATTTTTTTTGTTGGAAAATATCGATGAGTGGGCCAACCAGAGAACGCTTTTACAGGAATTAACCTAATGGAAGAGCCTACCGTACATTACGCAAGTTTTCAGTCTTTCATTGAGGAGCTATTGGAGCCCAACTTAAATAACCAATCAAATCATACGGTTGTTAGAGTTGGTATACTGAAAATTATGATTTTAGTATTTAATTTTATTTATAGTAAAATTAATTTTTTATTTTATGAGAATCTTAATTAGCAGTGTATGTATATCATTTTTTTTAATGTTATCCATGAATGTCCTTTATTCTGTATAGTATTTAATCTGGTGTGTAGAGTACGGTTTGCACACAGAAGATCAGATTTTAGGTTCTTGTAGAATATTAGTTTTATGTCCGCAGTTTAAATGAAAATAGACATATCATTAGTACGACTGTAGCACAGAGTTTTAATTTACCTGTCTAAGTTACGAGGAATAGATAATAGCGTCGTCTATTGTTCCGACTCTCTATGCTAGTACACTTTGTATGTATTGAAGGGGACACATTGAAATAATTAATTTTATACTGGCTATATAAATTAATTTACACCATAAGATTATTGTGAATAGTGATTATGCTCTTAATTTTGAAATAATTATTGATTTTCGTATATTTAATATTCGTTATTTTGATTCATTAGAGGGTGCGATCTTTTATGAGTCTATATTCTCGGTGAGTTGGATAGCGGTATTATTTATATGGTAAATATTAATTATTGAAGGAATTCACGTATTGAATGATCGGGATTGACGATACCCCTTAAGGAAACTTATAAGTTTTGACCGGGTCAAACCCTACATGTGGATTTGATTATTCGACGGTCAAATAAGTAAAGCGGAAGGGCTTAAATAATATCAAGATGCCTATTAAATTAAATTGTTAGTAATTAAATTTAATTGACGGGTATCGAGAATCTTAACGTGGAGAGATGAATTAAGCATTTAATAGCTGGAGCTTAATGCAAGAAGATCTTGAGATTATGGCTTAAAGTATAATTATAGTTCTTTAGTGGTGTGAACTGTAATTTAGTGTTTTAAAATTATAGAAACCGCTGTATGGTTTTCATAATTGTAGATATCACTACGAGATTTGCATAATTGCAAAAACCGCCAGATGGGTATTAGTGTTCCACTGGAAGTCTTTATCATAATTACTCTACAAGTCTCCGTTGTAGGCCTATAAATATGTGGGTAGGCTGAACCATATTTATAACTTGTCTTAAAAGACTAAAGTTATTCAGGTTCTGTCGGTACGAGTTCTCGATAGATTGTAATCCACACTACATTCAGGAATCGCATAAAGAAATACGGTAGAAGGTCTGACGGGAGCTTCAACTTGGAATCAAAATCGTAGTTGAAGATTCGACCGAAAAAAAGTATTCTTCTAAATTAATTGTAGTTACATGGGTTTTTATTTTGATCGCTTGATGTCAAATGTTTTATCTGGAGCCCGTTTCGGCGTTTGCTCATCCAGTTAATTTTTTAATCAAAAATCGTTTACAAAAATAATGATCTTGATAGTTTTGTATCCAACAATTGTTATCAAAGACGTTTTAGTTTTTGTTTACGATTTATCGGGGCCAGGTAATTTTAAAACCGTGCTAACTTGATTTTGCAGGCGTTCTTATTCTAGTTTTATGATCATCTATTTTTCATGTTTGATTGAATAGTTTTGATAATGATTTGATTTTTTAATCACGAGAGTTTGATCGTAATAGATTAAGTTTTTTCTAGATCGAATGTGAGCCATTGGGACATGGGTATCGATGTAATAGCAGTTTTTGTTTTTAAATATTTGTTTAGAATTTTTTAAGAATAGGTTGAATATCCAAGAATCCGAAGAACAGGCAACGGCAACGGCGGTGGTTTTGGGGGTTTCGGGCCACGAATTGCGGTAATTTTTAAACGATTTTAAAATATTTTTTTGGTGATTTTTTACAGTATTTATGCATTAAAAATAGTAGCAAAAATAAGTCAAAAATAGCAGAAAAAATTAGCAAAAATCGCCCACAACTAGCGACGGTTCGTGGCCGATTTTGTTGATTTTTTGGGATGTTTTTTGGACTATATTTTGAGTAATTTTTTAGACATAAAATAATAGAAAACATAACGTAAAATACTGTTCGAAAACCATTAAAAACCTGGGCTAAAATAGTGCACAAAACAGGTGGCAACCAATGGGAACCGGCGACCCTTCGGGGCTATTTTTGGGATTTTTTGGCACTATTTTCGAGATATTCTTCAAAACAATAGGTTGCTGGATATTTGAGCTATTTTTTTTTTTAAAAAAGGAGCAAATAGACCACTGGAAAAAGCCCAAACAATGGGCTGTTTGGGGCGGCGGTGTGCAGCTTGCCACGGTAGCAGTTTTCAAGCAATTTTTTAGCAATTTTTTGGACTATTTTTGAGCTGATTTTTTGATAAAAAAATACTACATTTCGAGAGCTATTTTTCAATATAAAAAGCATAAAAAATGGAGCACCGAGGTGGCGGCATGGAGGCACCGGCGACGATGCGTGGTAGCCGGTGATAGTTCTGGTTTTTCGGGGTTGTTTTGATCATTTTTCTAAGATGTTTGAAGACCATGATATGATATACTAGTATATCATAGTGTATCAGAAAATCTTGATGCAATCGGAATACAGAAATCAGACAAAAACGAGGATTGATACAGCTTATCATCAATAGGAGTTTGAAACTCACCAAAGTTTTTATTCGATCATAAAATCGTGATATATACATATCGTGTTTATATATATATATGAACTGTGTGAATGATGTATATCTGTTTTATTTTTTTGTTAATTTAATTAATGCAAAAAATTCAGTTTTAATTAAAATATTTTATAATGAAAAATAAAATTAAGGTTTTTAATTAAAGCTTTTAATTAAATAGAAAAACTTTAGACATTTTATTTTTTACAAAATATTATGTTTAAGATTAATTTTTATAAAATCGAATATCTTGAAAAAACGTGAAAAATAATTTCGAATTTTGAATTAATTAAATGAAAAAATATTTAATCTAAATAAATTATTATTTTTTGAAAAATATGAAACAAAAAAAAAATATAAATTCCTTTAATCATTACCTTAGCTAAAAAGCTAAAAAAAAAAATTGTGCATTTATTAAATTTTATTTGTTGCACATTAAAATACAAAAAGATTGTTTGGTAAATCAAAATTTTAGGAATCGTGTACACGGAAAGATATTTGATTCTTTCAGATCGTATGGTTTTCAAAATTAATAAATTTATTTTAATTAA
>JAUMHN010408710.1:0-37396 GCA_032360265.1 Heliamphora ciliata
AGATTATGGGTCAGAGTGCAATTATAGTTCTTTAGTGGTGTGAACTGTAATTCAATATTTTATGAAAATTACAAAAATCGCTGCATGTCTTTCCATAATTGTAGAAACCTCTAGTAGGTGTCTGTGTTCCACTGGAAGTTTAACTCATAATTACTCCCTAGGTCCCCGCTGTAGCTCTATATATATGCGGGTATGTTGAATCATTTTCAACCATTTTTTATCATTATTATGATATTATTTTTGTCTCTCAAGACTTAAATATATCGGGGTTCACCGGTATGATTTCTTAGAGGAACGTAGCACACACTATGTTCAAGGATCGCGTAAGGAAATAGAGTAGAAGATCTGACTGAAGTTTCAACTCGGAATCAAATCGTAGTGGAAGATTAGATCTACAAAAGGTATTCTTCTTAATTAACTTTGGTTGCACAGGTTTTATTTTGATCGTTCTTCGTCAAAATTTTTATCTGGAGCCGGTTCCGGTGTTTACCCGTCCAGTTAATTTTTTACCAAAAATCGTTTTACAAAAATAATGATCTTGGCAGTATCGCCTCCGACATACGATGATTCACACCCAACACATGGATCTTCTCAGGCTTTCACCGAAGGACCGCAACCCCATCTAATGCATCTTCTCAGGCTTTCATCAAAGGACCGCAGCCCCATCTAATGCACCGTCGACCAGAGCAACGTTCGTCCAACCATGAACAACTATCTTCTCGGGCTTTTACCGATGGGCCGCAACCCCATCTAATGCATCATTAACCAGAGCTAACATGAACAACACAAGCAACTTACACAACTCACTCAACGCATGCGTAAATAGAACCAAATTTAATATGCATAAAACCATGTATAACACTACGTATCACATATCGACATCTCAAGCCACACAACTCATCACACAACTCGTCTTCCACTAACGCAGACGACCAACAACCCACAAAACGTAACTCAATCCCAAAGGCTATCTCCAAGCCTCCAAAACCTCGATTTTCACAAATGTTTATCTTTTCCCAAAACCCACCTTTTAGAAAAAGAATCAAAACCTAGACACGTCACACACCCAACAACGTATAAACACCACGTTAAACAAACTTACATCACCACCGAGGATGACAACAAAACATAAAGAAACCCTTACGGCCACAACACAACCACCGAAAGCAACAAAATTGCCCCCAACAGTACTTCAGTCGACTGAAACCCATAATTCAATCAACTAAAAAGCTATTGGAAAAGAAATAAAAAGGCTAAACCTAGGTCAATCGACTAAACACCTCTGCCTAGTCGACTGAACAACCCTACTATCGACCCAGTCCACTGAACCACCTAGTTTAGTTGATTGACCCATAGCGAAAATCGACTCTTGCTACTAGAACGTCCATTCCAAACCCGAAATTGAAGCATCCGAACTCCTTTTCGACACGTTTGGACATACACAAGCCCAAAACTACTAAAAAATACCAAGAGAAACACCTTGAAAACCCATTTCATCCAACCGAAAACAATCGAAAATGATTTTGAACCAAACCCGACTTTTCGAAACATAAATCAAATTTTCATACATTTTTGAACGGTAAAAATACATAAAATTTTTCGTAGCACCACTTTAAGACGTGAGAGTCTAGGATCCTATCTTGATGAGTTAAAAACTCGATGCCTCAAACCACGTAAAAAAATAAACTTCGTCAGAACAAAATTTCATCCGATTGAACGCATAGCCCCCGTGCCGATAGCAAGGATCAGCTATCAGATCATCGAAAATCAAGCCCCGGGCCCCCGAGAAGTTAGAGAGAAGGCAGAGCTTTTTAGGGTTTGAAAAACTAGAGAGATGAAAAATATCTTTTAAAAATATTTGAAGCTAGATATTTATAGGCAACGAAAATATTCTTTTTTTTTTGTTTTTGAAAACTGCATCATAACACCCAATGGCCCAGGTATCTAACCACACATGCATTTTTAAACCCGAACATGCATAAAAATATATATAAACATGCTACCACGAAAATGAATAACAACGCGTCAAAACATAGCAAAAATTAAAATGGGTCAGGGTCTCACAACTTTATCTCCCTTAAAGGAATTTTGTCTCCAAAATTCACCACAAGGTTAAAAGAAAACAAACCTGTCGATCCAATCGACACAGGCACGAGAGGTAGTCAGCCAAACCACTTCTAGGATACGTTCAAACAAGGTCATTCATTCTAAATAATAGCTAACTGCCTCACGACACAGGATCTACCGACTGCACCCTCACCAATCGATGTCTCTACACCCAACACACATCCCACATAGTCCATCACCAACCATACAATAGATATAATGAAGAAACACGGTGCTCCCGTGTCGATAAGAACACTGACCCAAAGTTTGTACACTTAGAAAGTACCTCTACTCACTAGAGGAATAGCTGCATCATCAGGCACAATTGGTGCCTTAGAAGAACTAAGAGCTGTGAGGGCATACACTCGGCCCTACGTCATCTTAGTCTGTCCACCATAACCCGGCACTATCGACTGCTGTACTGACTGAACTGAAGTACCGACATTTGCAACCCTAGAAGTGTGAACTGCGGGATGCTGCTGTCAGTAATCTAGCTGACCTTACACAAATGAACCCACTGCTATGCCTGTTGTGCTCGATACACTGCCTCCCTAAGGGCAGTTCCTGTGAATATGTCTTGTTTGGCCATATCCATAACAAACGGGCAGCTCCCTCCCCCGCGACTAAACCAATACTGATTCTTGGATTTGCCTCGGCTGCGGGCAATCCACCGCACGATGCCCAGGCTGCCTGCACCGAAAGCAAAGAAACTCGTGCTGCTCTAGCCTCCTAGAGGAAGCCACTGATGGTACTGGTGCTGAAAACTAAAGTGGAAATCCAGATGGATGAAAACTAGGGCCAGAGGATCTCTACCTCTTGCTAGAATGCCCACTTATTTGTGCCTCTGTCCCACCCTATGGTGTCCTGACCTTCCTGGAACCCCAAGTCTCGCTTAAAGTGTTCTCGATCATCGCTGTCGACTCCACCAGCTCTGTAAAAGCATGCAGCCTCAATCCTGCCACATGCTCTCTGATCGCCGACCTCAAACCCCGTTCAAACCTCCTCGAACGCAACTTGTCTGTTCCCACCGACTCTGGTGCAAACTGGGACAGACTAATAAACTTAGCCTCGTACCGCACGATGCTCATCCCCTTTGAGTGAGAGCAAAAAACTCCTCTCTATATAAGTCCCTCGGTGAAACAGAAAAATACTTCTCTAGAAAAACCACTATGAAAGTTGCTCACGTGTTCTCCACGGTATTCTAGGCATATTTTCACCACTAGTGAGCATCCCCTCTCAACTGAAAAGCGGCAAAAGAAATTCGCAGATCTTCCTCAACTATCTATAATGTATCAAGGATCTGAGTCACCAGCTCCAACCACTTTGTAGCCACCGTAGGATCAGGATCCCTAACAAAGATAGACGGGTCAAGATGCTTGAACTTCCTTATCGCCACCGTTGCCCTGGACTCAGGTTCTCTCTCTCTCCCCTAGCGGTCTCAACCAGCTGGCCGAAGAAGCCTACCAGCGCACACAACAACTCTACCACGTCAACAGGTCCTTGGGGAGCATTTGCATTCCCAACATTAAGGATAGGCACATCCCCTTGGCCAAAACCACGGCCACGGCCTGGACCACGGCCTCATCCTCTCTGCACAAGCATCACGTCTATATGAAAGAAAAGACAAAACATAAGACGCAGCACATCGCATGAACATAAACACCAACCACATAAGCATGCTAACACGTAGTCACATAGGCTCATGCTAAATAAACCACACATACCGAGGAGAACCGACAGGAGTGACGCGTCAATCTGGATAATCTACTTAGATTTCTTATCAAAAAACATGTCGACTAAATGCATTTCTAACTCAGCTTCCAAGTTTGTTAATCCAAATACTTGAAGGCAAGACTAATCAATCTGAAGGTTCAACCCCCATACTCATATATACACAACATTCACACATTCAAGAGATGATCAAACTCATGTTATCAAAACATCTAAATACATGTAATCAAGCACACACTACCATGTTGTACGCCCTAAACTCTGGGTCACATGAAATGCCCATAAATAACCATACAAAGCTGAAAAATAACACCTAACTCGAAGTTTCACTCTCAAGATAAAGAACAAACATGCATTTAATATAATCGCCAATAGGCTTACAAAATATGGCTCTAACACCGATAACGTGTGATAACAATACATGATCCAAAAGACACAAAAAGAAAGACTACAGATTTTCTGCCTCTCCAGCTCCTCCAGATCAACCTACGTGATCGGTACCTAAAAAATATTTCAAATCCCACATCATGAGCCAAAGCTCAGTAGAAACTGGACATACATGAAATAAAAGCTAAATATGCTAGGAAAATAATGTGTAGTTTTTGACTCTCTTTCAAGTATTAAAATAATTTTTCATGATGTAATGAGATGCAAAGGATAAGAAACCTCTCGACTCACACGAGCCTTGAAAATAGTTTGATATATATATATATACATATAGTATGCTTCACACACAACCATTGACTCTCATGAACCCCTCATGCAACACAGATATATAAATTGACTATCACGAGCCCCTCATGCAACACAGATATGTCTACTCTCACGAGCCTCGAGAACAGTTCTATAATGTCTACGATGATTCACACCCAACACATGGATCTTCTCGGGCTTTCACCGAAGAACCGTAGTCCCATCTAATGCACCGTCGACCAAAGCTAACGTTTATCCAACCATGAATAACTATCTTTTCGGCCTTTAACCAAAGGACCGCAACCCCATCTAATGCATTGTTAACCAGAGCTAATATGAACAACACAAGCAACCTACACAACTCACTCAACGCATGCATAAATAGAACTAGAGTTAATATGCATAAAACCACGTACAACACTACGTAATCACATATCGACATCTCAAGCCACACAACTCATCACATAAATCGTCTTCTACTAATGCAAACGACCAACAACCCACAAAACGTAACTCAACCTCAACGGCTATCTCCAAACATCCAAAACCTCAATTTTTGCAAACGTTTATCTTTTCCCAAAACCCACCTTTTAGAAAAAGAATCAAAACCTAGACACGTCACACACCCAACAACCTATAAACACCACGCCTAACAAACCCACGTCATCCCCGAGGATGACAACAAAACACAAACAAACCCTTACGGCCACAACACGACCACCTAAAGCAACAAAACAGCCCTTAACAGCACTTCAGTCAACTGAACCCCATAATTCAGTTGACTGAAAAGCTACAGGAAAAGAAATAAAAAGGCTAAACCCAGGTCAGTCGATTGAACACCTCAGCCTAGTCAACTGAACAACCCTATTGTCGACCCAGTCGACTGAACCACCTATTTTAGTCGACTGACCCACAGCGGAAACTGACTCTTGCTACTTGAACATCCCTTCTAAACCCAAAATTGAAGCATCTGAACTCCTTTTCGACACCCTCGGACATAACCAAGCCCAAAACTACTAAGAAACACCTAGAAAAACACCTCGAAAACCCGTTTCATCCAACCGAAAACAACCAAAAATGATTTTGAACCAAACCCGACTTTTCGAAACGTCAATCAATTTTTCATGCATTTTTAAATGGTAAAAACACATAAGATTTCACGTAGCACCCCTTTAAGATATTAGAATTTAGGATCCTACCTCGATGAGTCAAAAACTCGATGCCTCAAACGACGTAAAAAAACGAACTTCGTCGAAATGAAATTCTGTCCTGATGAACGCGTAACCCCCGGTGTCGATAGCAAGGATCAGCTGTCAGATCGTTGAAAACCAAGTCTCGGGCCCTCGAGAAGTTAGAGAGAAGGTAAAACTTTCTAAGGTTTCAAAAGCTAGAGAGATAGAAAATATCTTTTAAAAATATCTAAAACTAGATATTTATAGGCCACAAAAATATCAATTTTTTTAAAAAAATCGCACCACAACTTCCAACGGCCTAGGTATCTAACCTCACATGCATTTCTAAACCCGAACATGTATAAAAATACATATAAACATGCTATCAAAAAAACGAGTAACAACACGTCGAAGCATCGCAAAAATTAAAACAGGTTAGGGTCTCACATGTGATCAGTGAATCAGTGAGTTTATTTTTTTTTGGGTAGGTTGATTTTTTTTTAAAGTCTATTTTTTTTAGTTAAGGGGGAGAGTTTTGGTTGAGGGGGAGTAGTAAGCTTTTTTGTGTGTCGAGAGAGTTTAGGTTGATGGGGAGTAGTAAGTTTTTTGTGTGTGTTATATTAGGTGTTTAGTTAGCTGGATTCTGTTGCATGTTTTTTTTATTTTGGCTTATTGGGTTTTGTCACAAAATTGTCAAAGGGGAGATTGTTAGGAAGTTTGACCTTTTGTCTTATTCGTGTTTTTGTTTGGAAAATTTGTGATAAATCAATATTGAAATTATTTATATTTTATTCTTTGATATTTTGACACTTGTTCTTTGGAGTTATTATTTATTACTGTAGCGCAGTAAAAAAGGAGCAGAAAAAGTTAACAAATTACAAGCGGTGTCAAACCGCTCGATCGGTCCATCGAGCAGTCAGTGTCAATTATCGATTTATGCACTTTTTAGCATTATCTCTGCATATATGTTGAAACTCTGCAAAACTGCTGCGAGTAGTGTTTCACCACTCGAGCAGCGAATAGACCGTTTGAGTGGTCCTCGACGAGTCAGCTTTTAAAAATAGCTGCTAGGGTTTGCTGTTTTGGGGTTGCCTATATAAGGGTTGTTAGAGTTTGAAATAGTGGAAACCTCTTTAATTATAATATTCCTAGTCGCTAAGAGGATTCTCCTAAGTTAAAAAGTTCCCAAGCCAGTTAACAATTGCTTGATGATTATTTAGCTTATGCGTATTCAAGACATTCATCAAGCATTCAAATCTTTAACGATCCTTTCGAGTTCGTGGAGTTTCTTGAGTGGGTTCTCAAGGGTTCGAAGTTTGGAGGTAGATTTCGTCAGCATTTGAAGTCCAGTGGTGAATTTCAACGGCAGTGAAGCATAGAGTTAGTGTACGTGGATTGGCATGAATAGGCCTACATTCGTAGGTTGTGGATTCAACGGGTGTCTGTAAAATTCTCTTGTAACCAACGACTTTGTTATAATGCTTGATCTTTCTGGACCTAGATTGGTCCCGTGATTTTTGCTCGGTTTGGAGTATTCCACGTAAAAAAACGTCGTCTCATGTGTGGTTGTATTGCTTTATTTTCGATTGTGTGATTGTTTAGTTATTTATATTTTTGTGGCATTTGGCTTATTTGATTTAATCAATTAGTGCAAATCTGTCTACGAATGGAATTTTTCAACAATTTATATGGACACAATTAGATATTATAAGAATTGAGTTCAAGCCTTGTTGATTATAAGGTGGGAGTGAGTGTGTGAATATTTCGGTGAATCAAAATAGGATTAATTACTCTAGGTTCTATTTTGGTGACTTATTTTTGGATAAATTCCATGTAATAAATTGTTATCCCATGATGCCTTCTTTTAAATATTTACTGCTTTTTTGGACATTTATACCCTCAAAATGTTATTATGAAAATTGAATACATATATAACTGGTGCCCATTTAAGGAAGTGTTTTTGTTCTCTTATAATGATTTAGATATGAATACTTTTATATTTTCCTTACTATTCATATGGCAGGATATCTTATGCACAGTTATGGTTATCATATTACTAAATAAATAGTTTGATATTGTGAACCTGGCTCAATCGAAATCATATGATTATACAAAAAAGCATATTAGCATATTAGCATATTTTAGCATATCAACATATTCTCATATTAGTATATAGCATACTCCTCACTATCTCGTATGCAAATGCAGTAGATATTGTGAACCCGGCTCAATCGAAATCATATGCATTATACAAAAAAGCATATTAACATATTAACATATTTTAGTATATCAACATATTCTCATATTATCATATTGCATGCCCCTCACTATCTCATATGCAGTATGTTAATATGAAAATGTGTTGATATGCTAAAATATACTAATATATTAATATACTTTTTTGTATAATGCATATGGTTTCGATTGTGTCAGGTTCACAATATCAAACCATTTATTTAGGAATATGATAACCATAAATTGAAAATGCAAACAGATTCATAACTGTGCATAAAATATATTGCCATATGAATTGTAAAGGAATATAAAAGTATCCATATCTAAATTATTGTAAGGAAATAAAAACGCATTCTTAAATGTGCACCAGCTATAAATATATTCAATTTTCATAATTTGAGGGGTATTTCTAGTATACGGTATAATAATGGGATTTAATTAAATACTTGTTTAAACTTTGGTTTTTTATCTCAAAATAAGGACCCGAAATGGAACCCTAGATTAAACCACCCATCAAAATATCTATCAATCTATACAATATATTATAGCAAAATGTTGTTAGTTATTTGAAGCTTAAACTCTTAATTCAATTTTTTAGATTTTTGAATTTATTAAATATAAAAATATACATGTCAACAAATTATTGGTTACATTAATTATTAATTCATTAATAATTATGGTAATGCTATTCAAATATTTAATTTATAACTTTAATTAGTACTGCATATAGAAAAAAGTCTAACTAAATATATTCTCCACTATTTTTATAAAGTCAAACATAAATATTAATTATTAAATATTATTAAATTATGATAATTCTAAATTTATTTACAACAAAATTTGTGGATCTTTTTACATTTATATTTTCTTAGTTGCGACTCCATTCACCTATTTAATTTTTATTTAAACAAAATAATATATTTAATTGGCAATATTTTTAATTTTCTTAATATGTTTATCGTAGAACGTAAGGATCAATCAGAATTTCTTTATTTTCTAATTTTGTTTTCTTCATTTTTTAATTTTTATCACAATATTCATCCAGTTTTAAAACTAAAATTTGTTAGTGATATTATCAAAATTATGTGTTTTTTGATGTATTATTAGAATTAGTTAGTGAGAATAACTTATTTAGAATTAAAGTATGTGAATCTTTTATGTATTAACCATCACATGAATTAATTTAACAATTTAAGAAACTAAAAATAAAATCAAGTTAAGTAAAATGAAATAATTATACAAACAATTACTGTTTGTTTGGAAACCTGGCTTTAAACCATTTTAAGGCAAAAAACTAAAAGTTCATTTGGCTGGAAAATTAGTGATTTTAAGCCACCAAAAAGTTCAAATATATCGGATGCCAAATTCTAAAATTGCCATTCAGTCTAAATGAGATTTTATCAAACAGAAAGGTCAAGAAGCAAAAAAGCTAAAAAACCAAAAAGTGAAAAGGTAAAATTAGAAATTATTATTAGAAAAGTCAAAAAAACAAAAGCTAAAAAGAACAAAGCTGGGGGTTGAAAAATGAGACTTTTTAACTTTTTGGGTTTTAAGCCAAAAACCCAAAAAAAAAATCAACTTTAAACCAGTTTGCCAAACGAGCACTTAGGAACAATAATGTAACACCCCGATTTCGTAGCATTAAAAACCCAAGTAATTTAACGAAAGTAAGAACCTATTTTAAGGAAACACTCACTAAAGGAGACCAAGCTTCCAATTTTCTTGACAAACATGAGAGTAAAATAACCAAATTTTCTTTGTAAGATACTCTCCAAAACTGCACATTTATACTCCAAAGAATATTCTAAACCATTTCATAAAAATCCCATTTTCAAATCAAAATTCAATAAAATGCCACCCAGCGGAGTCCGCTCAAGCAGGCTCTTCACTACTCGAGCGACGAGGTACCCGAGAGCACACTATCTAAAAGCCTGAAAATTTTTACCAAGTGTTGAAAAGTCACCGCTTTTTCTCATCCTTGGAACATAGTTTGAGATAGGCAAACACAAGAAGTAAAACATACATTTGAGAATGAAACAACTCCATTTTAACCTGAGAACCCAGAGTCAAATTTCAAGATCATGGTCCCTCATTAAAAAACTAAGGAATTCAACCCATCAACGAGCTCAACGCCCTCATATGCATATAAATCATGAATATATAATCTTAGGGCCTTACAACACGGGTACTCTAACCCAAAAACATTAAATCGAGTGCTCAAAACAAGAATTATATTTAGACTTTCATTTGTTAAAAGGTACTATCAAAGAATATGTAATTCTATGAATCTACACAAAAAGGATCTAGCGACCATCTATCTTACTCTACCACTTTCTTCCCGCTATCACCTGAAATGTTGTTAAACAACATGAGCCAAGGCTCATAGGAAAAAGACTAACGATGAATCTGTGCATGATATGTGAGGGTGATTATGTGAATGCACAATAAGTTTAAGCCCGAAACTAGGTTCACCTTTCTAGCAAATTTTTGTTCACATAACTGGTTTTCTTGTCTTTCCATTAAAGAAATCAACACACACTGTAATTAGTCTTTCAGTTCTATTATCTCAAACCCAACATGGTTACCATGATTCTCTATTTCATTTCATTTCTTCTCATTTTCATCACATTTCATTTCTTTCCATTTCTAGTTCACAACCATTATCAAGGTTTCTCATTTCCTAAATACTTCAATTTCGTCAAATGATTTTAACAACCCGATTTCATGCAATGATTTAATTAAGTACCAAAGCCGGATGACACCTATAGACCTAAGCATATTTATCACCATCAGACCACGCGAAACCCAATGAATAAATACCCATTCTATAACTCGACAAGCAAAGCGCACATTTTCAATTCCTCTTAGAAACATGAATAAGTGGGCCACCTAAGAGCATGCTTTTACAAGGATTAACCTGAAGGAATGGCCTACCTCACATTGCGCAAGCTTTTAATCTTTCACTGAGAAGCAACTCGTGCCCAAACTTAAACATTCGGTTCGGTCACACGATACTTTAATTATATCATTTTAATTTAAGAACCAACGCGAGTCCAACCGTCAACTCAGTTCCTCTTGCCAAACCTATCACCATTAAGGTTTAAAGTTCAACAATCACATAAATTCTCATTATTCATATATTTAATTACAAGGTCTCAACACTCCACGTTAACCGTTCATATCATTTAAATTCTTGATTTACCGATTTTACACAAAACTCTCAACCAACACCCACCATCCTCCTGTATCATAAAAACTCATGTGAGATATACATATAATAGGTTAATACAACCCCAATTTATCCAATTCACTCATCAATTTCATTATATAGGTCCCTTAGCCCCAATAGCCCTAAATTTCATGTTTTTGATTGAAATCCAAACCCTAACCCGTCATTTTTCCATCCCGATCATATGAAACGATAATAAGAATGTAGAATCATGTTAAATCATCCGTAGATCTAAGATTTAACATTCTTTAACATCAAACCCTAACACAGGGCTTCGATACCACCATTTTCATGTATTTATGTTCATAAATTAAAAAATACAACTCATATCACATAGATATTCAAGGATAGTCATAGATCCTACCTTTGTGATGATTGATTCACAAGAAAAATGCCTAAACAAGCTCCAACCATGAGAACCTCCAACTGTCAGGTGAGAAGAAAGTCTCAAACGCCAAGCCCAAGCCCCTAACGGGTACTTAACCAAGAGGGAAGCAAGAAATCACCACTAATAAAAGCTTAGAGAGCTCCAAGAACCCTTCAACCCAACCCTAGCTCTCAACCTCTATTCCAGAGAGAGAGGAAAGAAAAGAATGAAAGAAAAAGGGCTAAGTCCCAACTTAAAACGTCTGCTCGCCGATAGTCTGCTCAAGCAGACCCCTTTACCGCTCGAGCGGTCCCTACTTACCTGAACTCTTTGCCACCTGTCCGCTCAAGCTGGATACCCACCGCTTGAGCGGCTATCGTTGGGTAAAAACTCGAACAAGAGAATGAAAAGCTAGCCCAAAACACATGCCAAACACCTCGCAACACCGTTTTCATGCACTACCCAACATACAATCATTGTTTGCCAACATTATCACGTTCAAGTTTAAATGGGGAAATTACACTGACCACCCCTCTGGTTTTTGACAAAAATAAAAACCTCCTTTGTGGTTTTTAAAATGTCACAAACCTCCCATCAGGTATAATTTTTGCATTAAATTAGTCCAACCGTTAAATTTTCGTTCAACTGCGCCTTGTTTGGCTCATTTTTCGAATAAACTTTTATGATCCAATCCGTTCATTACATTGAACCCTTCGAGTTTATTTAGCATGTAAAAATTCAAATTCATCCGATATGTGTAGCTAAGTGATTGAATAAGATCTCCTAATATTGTTTTATAAATAAATAAATAAAAATATAATTTAAAAAAACATTGTTAAACAAATGTTACTCAATCATTTAGCTACAGGTATCTGATGAATCTGAAATTTTACATTCTGTACAAGCTCGATGAGTTCTACGTAATGAACGGATTGGATCATAAAAATTTATTCGAAAAGCATGTCAAATAAGGCACAGTAGAGTAAAAATTTAACAGTTAAACTAATTTGATACAAAAATTAAATCTGAGGGAATGTTAGTAACATTTCAGAAACCACAGGGGAGGTTTCTATTTTTGTCAGAAACTAGATGGGTGGTCAGTGTAATTTACCCATTTTTAATTCTTACATATGATTTATACGTCGAACCATTTTCCAGCATGTTTATCATAACTCGTTTTCATTAATTCTAGAAAATAATAAGGGACCGGGTCCCTACAACCTCCCCCATTTACGGGATTTCATCCCTGGAATTACACATGCGTTAAGGATCAAACAAATCGGGGTAGTTTTTACAAACTTTTGACTCTCGCTCCCACGTGGCATCTTCAACACCATGGTGAAGCCACAAAACCTTTACGTAAGCGATAGTTCTACCCTTTAGAACTTGCTCTTTGGTGTCGAGAATCCTCTCCAGTCTCTCCTCGTAGGTAACATCATCCTCTACTCTTAACTCCGTCTAATCTAAAATATGAGATGGGTTCCGTTCGTACTTACGTAACATGGATACGTGAAAAACGTTGTGTACGGAGGCTAGTTATGGCAGCAAGGCAAGGTGATAGGCCACCTCTCCAATCCTGCCAAGGATCTTGATCAGCCTAATGAAATGTAGCGATAATTTCTCACTCTTCCCAAATCTCATTAAACCCTTTCGTGGTGAAACCTTCAAGAATACGTGGTTTCGCACCTCGAACGCCAATGGTCACCTCCTCTTTTCTGCGTAGCTCTTCTGATAGTTTTGAGCAGTTACTAAACGTTTACCGATCGCGATGATCTTTTCTATGGTTTCACGCATAAGCTCCGGTTCTAACACGGCTGTCTCGCCCACGTTGGTCTAACATACGGGTGACCTATAGGATCAACCATATAATGCCTCATAGGGTCTCATCTCAATGCTCGATTGGTAATGGTTATTATAGGCAAATTCTACCAATGGAAAATGGTTCTTCCATGAACCACGAAAGTCTAGAACGCAATCTTGTAGCATATCCTCGACTATCTGAATAGTGCATTCTGACTGGCCACCAGCCTGTGGATGAAAAGCAGTACTAAAAAGTAGGCTTGTCCCCATAGCTGACTACAAACTCTACCAAAAATGTGACGTAAAACGAGGATATCGGTCTGAGACAATGTAAATCGGCACTCCGTGGAGTCCGACAATCTTACTCACATAAAGCTTGCTAAGCTTATCAACAAAGTTCGTCATGCGAATAAGAAGGAAGTGCGTAGACTTAGTTAACATGTCTACCATGACGCACACAACATCATGCCCCTTCGGCAACCGCAGAAGGCTCAAAACAAAATCCATGGTGACATTCTCCCATTTCCATTCCAATACTGGCAACGGCTGCAACTGACTCGTTGGTTTTTAATGTTCGGCCTTCACCTGGTGGCAGGTAAGGCAAGGCGAGATGAAAAGGACAACGTCTTTCTTTAAAACCCTCCACCAAAATTGTTTGCATACGTCATGATAGGTCCTGGTGCCACCCAGATGCACCGCTAAGCACAAATGATAGAACTCATGAAGCACGTCCCCACGACAGGACTTTAGCACAAAGATCCTCCTCGCAAACCTCAAACTCTAATCGGATTGGATAATCCACTCCTTAGCATCCTTGCCACTCAAGACTCGCTCCCAAAACATCAAGCTCTCTCCATCCGATCGCTGAGCCTCTACAACGCGTTGAATAAGGGTGGGTTGAGAAACCACCGTGAATAAGGTAACGCAATCATTGGACTCACCCAACTGAAGGTTATACTCATTGACTTCCCCAAGTATACACCACTCCCTAACGGCTATATGAGCTAGCGACCACAGAGACTTCCGACTAAGGGCATCGGCTACCACATTGGCTTTGCCTGGATGATGTTGTAGATCAAAATTATAATCTCCCAAGGACTCCATCCACCTCCTCTAGCGTAAATTCAAATCATTCTGCGAGAAAAAATACTTCATGCTCTCATGATCCGAGAATACTTCAAAACATTTTCCATACAAGTAGTGTCTCTAAGTCTTTAGAGCAAAGACCATTGTTGCGAGCTCCAAATCGTGCGTGGGATAATTCTTTTCATGAATCTTCAGCTGCCTCGATCCATAGGCAACACCTTACCATGTTGCATCAATACATAACCCAAATCCTCGTGCGACGCATCGCTATAAATGGCATAACCGAGTCCTCTCTCTGATATGATCAGAATAGGCGCACTAGTCAACCTTGTCTTCAACGTTTGAAAGGCGAGCTCACAACCGTCATTCCATACGAACTTGATTTCCTTCCTTGTGAGGCGTGTGATAGGCACTACAAGCCTAGAGAAGTCCTTTACAAATCGACAATTGTAACCCGTCAATCTCAAGAAATTTTGAATCTCAAATATGTTCTTCGATCTCTCCCACCCCATCCCGGCTTCTATCTTAGAAGAATCCACCGCTACTCCATCTCCTGAAACTACATGTCCTAAAACCTTTACCTCGGGTAAACAAAATTCGTATTTATCATACTTAGCATATTAATGATGTTCTCGTAACAACTATAGGGTAATCTGAAGATGCTCCTCGTGCGCCTCCTCCGATGACGAATAAATCAGAATATCATCTACGAACACTGCCATGAATCGGTCAAGGTAAGGGTGAAGATGCAGTTCATAAGGTCCATGAAAGTTGTCGGCACGTTAGTTAACCTAAAAGGCATGACTAAAAACTCAAAATGCCCACAATGGGTATAAAAGACTATCTGCGAAATGTCCTCCTCCTTGACTTGCAACTGGTGATAACCCGATCTCGTGTTGATCATTGAGAAACAACACGAACTCTTCAATTAGTCAAATAAATCGTCGATACGAAGCATAGGGTACTTATTCTTAATGATCACATGGTTCAACTTATGATAATCAATACAAAGGCACAACGATCCATCTTTTTTCTTTGCAAATAACACCAGAGCTCTCCAAGGAGACACACTAGGGTGAAAAAAACTCTTGTTTACCAACTCTTGGACCTGCACCTTCATGTCTAACAACTCGGCCGGTGTAAAACAATATGAAGGCATAGAAATGGCGGCGGTCCCTAGAATAAGGTCTATGGAAAACTAAACTTTCTACCGTGGCAGAAGGTCAAACAAGTCAACTAAAAACACATCTAAAAACTCATAGACAATGAGAGGAAGCTCTCCCTAAGTAGAATCAATCTCACTCGTCTACAAGGCAGAGAAAAGGAGGTTAAGGCTTTGACGGTTCTGTGAACTAAGAGGTTTAGGCACTAAGCCGTTGTCCCGATCACGCATGAAATAAAAGGGGTCTCTCTTCGAGGTGTAAACAAACACTCATCGCTGGTCACAATTAATAAAGGCGTGAAAGGTGGTCAACCAATCTATCCCTGGGATGATATCGAATGAGGCCATGTCGAGCACGATGAAATCGAACACTAAATTGTGGTAGGTAATCTCCATCTCACAAGCTCTATAAACACATCTCAATACGGTATTCTCACCAATTGATGTCTTTACACATAAGGTGCTATCAACACGTCTACCTCTAGCCCTAATGCATATGTAAATGTGGATGAGATGAATGAATGTGATGCTCCTGTGTCAACAAGAACACTAGCCCAAGAATGATACACTTGAAAGGTACCTCGAATGATCGATGGACTAGCTGTAGCGTCTGGCATTGTGGGTGCTGCTGAAGAGCTGGGCTCCACAAGAGCGTACATTCATCCTCGGTCCTGCCCACTATCCCTCCTAGCCCCCGTCTGCCTCACTAACTAGGCTGAGGTAGCTCCCCCCATGGTCCTCGCCGACTGCACTCCTGACTGCTACTACGACTGGCCATAGCTCTGTTGTCCCTGCGATGTCTACCCCTGTTGTGCTCCTAAAGCACCCTGACCACTCCCGCCTTAAGGGAAATCTCGACGTATGTGTCCCATCTGACAACACTAAAAATAAGAAAATGGGGTCCTCCCCGAACTTTAACTATGCCGTTGCTGTCCCCTCTACGTGCAATCCCTAGCACGGTGTCCCGATTGTTTAAATGTGTAACACACGATCTCTCAGTGCTCAGAACGCCCTAACAAAGCCCTAATGGGTGCAGGTGTCGATTGTGGCTGTGGATAAGATCCCACAGGGTAAGAACCTGATCCTTCCAATTTTGGCCTCTTTACGTGACGGCCCTTGGATTGTACCCCAAAAACTCCCTGATGTGATTTGCTCTCCCTCAGCTTGCGGCTCTCTGCCATTGCGTTCTCAACCCTGATAGTGGCCTCCATAAGCTCTGTGTAGACCTGAAAGCCCTATGGCGCGATCTTGTCTTTGATTGGGGGTCGAAGGCCCCTCTCAAGTTGCTTGGTGTGCAACTCCTCCATTGCCACCATTTTGGGTGCAAAGCGCGACAGATTAGTAAACTTGGCCTCGTATTGGATCATGGTAAGGTTCCCCTGAATAAGGGAGAGAAACTCTTCCCGATACGTGTCTCTCGACGAACCCAGAAAATACTTTTTCAAAAAGACCCTAGTATAAGCGGTCCATGTGCCATCCACAGTGGTCTTGGCAAACTTCCACCACTCTATAGCATCCTCCCGAAGTTGAAAAGCCGACAACCTCACCCATAACTCATCCTCCCCGATCTCACAGGTGTTAAAGATCGTCGTGGTTACCTCTAACCGCTCAGTAGCAACTTTGGTGTCGGCTCACCAGAAAAGGTTAGAGGATCCAACCGCCAGAATTCTCTCATTTCCATTGTGGCCCTTGGCTCGGGGGCTCTAGCTCCAACCCTAAACGCATCGGCCAATGCTCGCATGGTTGTGATCATTTTCTGAACAATGTCGATGTTGTCCGCTTGTTCTCGTGGGGCATGCACATCCCCTTCTTCCAGAACTTGGGCATATGCACAACCTCGGTCGCGACCTAGGCATCTACCACTTCTTGCTAACATCACTCTAAGAATAAGAAAGGACAAGGAAAGATATCAAAACAAGGCTTATAGCAACTCATCTGTCACGAATAACGCCGTCCCTCCATAAGATACCATATAACACGTATCATGGTATCAGCGCACCTTATGCAACATACAACGATGAGAACTAATCAGAATGACATGTCAATGTGACAAACCCGTTTAGATTTCTAGTTATAATGGACACCGGCTAATTGTCTTTCTAACTCGAACCCCAAACTATTCAACCGGCCCCCTAAGGGTAAGACATATCATCCTAAGAGTCCAACCTCCATGCCCAAATACCACATAGCATGCAAATGCTAAGTGATTGAATAAGATCTCCTAATATTGTTTTATAAATAAATAAATAAATAAAAATATAATTTTAAAAAATATTATAAAACAAATGTTACTCAATCATTTAGCTACATGTATCAGATGAATTTGAAATTTTACATACTGTACAAACTCGACGAGTTCTACGTAATGAACGGATTGGATTATAAAAATTTATTCAAAAAATGTGTCAAAAAAGGCACAACAGAGCAAAAATTTAACAGTTGAACTAATTTGATGCAAAAATTAAATCTGAGGGAATGTTAGTAACATTTCAGAAACCACAGGGGAGGTTTTTATTTTTGTCAGAAACTAGATGGGTGGTCAGTGTAATTTACCCAGTTTTAATTCTTACATATGATTTATACGTCGAACTGTTTTTTAGCACGTTTATCATAACTCGTTTTCATTAATTCTAGAAAATAATAAGGGACCGGGTCCCTACAACCTCCCCCATTTACGGGATTTCATCCCTGGAATTACACATGCGTTAAGGATCAAACAAATCGGGGTAGTTTTTACAAACTTTTGACTCTCGCTCCCACGTGGCATCTTCAACACCATGGTGAAGCCACAAAACCTTTACGTAAGCGATAGTTCTACCCTTTAGAACTTGCTCTTTGGTGTCGAGAATCCTCACCGGTCTCTCCTCGTAGGTAACATCATCCTCTACTCTTAACTCCGTCTAATCTAAAATATGAGATGGGTTTCGTTCGTACTTACGTAACATAGATACGTGAAAAACATTGTGTACGGAGGCTAGTTATGGCCGCAAGGCAAGGTGATAGGCCACCTCTCTAATCATGCCAAGAATCTTAAACGGTCCAATGAAACGTAGCGATAGTTTCTCACTCTTCCCAAATCTCATTAAACCCTTTTATGGTGAAACCTTCAAGAATACGTGGTCTCCCACCTCGAACGTCAACGGCCACCTCTTCTTTTCTGCGTAGCTCTTCTGACAGTTTTGAGCAGTCACTAAACGTTTAACGATCGCGATGATCTTTTCTGTGGTTTCGCGCATATGCTCTGGTTCTAACACGGCTTCTTGTCCACGTTGGTCTAACATATGGGTGACTTACAGGATCAACCATATAATGCCTCATAAGGTCTCATCTCAATGCTCGATTGGTAATGGTTATTATAGGCAAATTCTACCAATGGAAAATGGTTCTTCCATGTCCCACGAAAGTCTAAAACGCAAGCTCGTAGCATATCCTCGAGTATCTGAATGGTGCATTCTGACTGGCCATCAGTTTGTGGATGAAAAGAAGTAATAAAAAGTAGGCTCATCCCCATAGCTTACTACAAACTCTACCAAAAACGTGATGTAAAATGAGGATCTCGGTCTGAGACAATGTAAATCGACACTCCATGGAGTATGACAATCTCACTCACATAAAGCTTGCTAAGCTTATCAACAGAGTCCGCTATGCAAATAAGAAGGAAGTGCGCAGACTTAGTTAACATGTCTACCACAACCCACACAACATCATGCCCCTTCGGCAACCTCAGAAGGCCTGAAACAAAATTCATGGTGATATTCTCCCATTTCCATTCCAATACTGGCAACGGCTCCAACTGAATCGTTGGTTTTTAATGTTCGGCCTTCACCTGGTGGCAGGTAAGGCAAGGCGAGATGAAAAGGACAATGTCTTTCTTTAAACCCCTCCACCAAAATTGTCTGCATACGTCATGATAGGTCTTGGTGCCACCCCCAGATGCACCGCTAAGCACAAATGATAGAACTCATGAAGCACGTCCCCACGACCCGACTCTAGCATAAAGATCCTCCTCGCAAACCTCAAACTCTAATCGGATTGGATAGTTCACTCCTTAGCATCCTTGCCACTCAAGACTCGCTCCCGAAACTTCAAGCTCCCTCCATCCGATTGCTGAGCCTCTATAACACGATGAATAAGGGTGGGTTGAGAAACCACCGTGAATAAGGTAGCGCGATCATCGAACTCACCCAACTGAAGGTCATACTCACTGACTTCCCAAAGAATACACCACTCCCTAACGGCTATATGAGCTAGCGAGCACAAAGACTTCCGATTAAGGGCATCGGCTACCACATTGGATTTACCCGGATGATACTGTAGATCAAAATCATAATCTTTCAAGAATTCCATCCACCTCCTCTGGTGTAAATTCAAATCCTTCTACGAGAATAACAACTTCATGCTCTTATGATATGAGAATACTTCGAATCATTTTCCATACAAGTAGTGTCTCCAAGTCTTCAGAGCAAAGACCATTGCTGCGAGCTCCAAATCGTGCGTGGGATAATTCTTTTCATGAATCTTCAGCTACCTTGATCCATAGGCGACTACCTTACCTTTTTGCATCAATACACAATCCAAAACTTCGTGCGACGCATCGCTATAAACGGCATAACCAAGTCCTCTCTCTAATATGATCAGAATAGGCACACTAATCAACCTTGTCTTCAACGTTTGGAAGGCGAGCTCACAATCGTCATTCCATACGAACTTGATTTCCTTCCTTGTGAGGCGTTTCATAGGCACTGCAAGCCTAGAGAAGTCCTTTACAAACCGACAATTGTAACCCCCCAATCTCAAGAAACTCTAAATCTCAAATACGTTCTTCGATCTCTCCCACCCCATCACGGCTTCTATCTTAGAAGAATCCACCGCTACTCCATCTCCTGAAACTACATGTCCTAAAACCTTTACCTCGGGTAACCAAAACTCATATTTATCATACTTAGCATATAGCTGATGTTCTCGTAACAACTATAGGGTAATCTGAAGATGCTCCTTGGGTGCCTCCTCTGATGATGAATAAATTAGAATATCATCTACGAACACTACCATGAATCGGTCAAGGTAAGGGTAAAAGATGCAGTTCATAAGGTCCATGAACGTTGTCGGAGCGTTAGTTAACCCAAAAGGCATGACTAAAAACTCAAAATGCCCACAATGGGTTTGAAAGACTATCTTCGAAATGTCCTCCTCCTTGACTTGCAACTGGTGATAACCCGATCTCGTGTTGATCATTGAGAAACAACACGAACCCTTCAATTGGTCAAATAAGTCATCGATACAATGCATAGGGTACCTGTTCTTAATGGTCAAATGGTTCAACTTATGATAATCAATACAAAGGCACAACGATCCATCTTTTTCTTTGCAAATAACGCCAGAGCTCTCCAAGGAGACACACTAGGGCGAATAAAACTCTTGTCTACCAACTCTTGGACCTGCACCTTCAAGTCTAACAACTCGGCCGGTGTAAAACAATATGAAGGCATAGAAATGGGGGCAGTCCCTAGAATAAGGTCTATGGAAAACTTAACTTTCCACCGTGGCAGAAGGTCAAACAAGTCAACTAAAAACACATCTAAAAACTCATAGACAATTAGAGGAAGTTCTCCCTAAGTAGAATCAATCTCACTCGTCTACAAGACAGAGAAAAGGAGGTTAAGGCTATGATGGCTCTGTGAACTAAGAGGTTTAGGCACCAAGCTGTCGTCCCGATCACCCATGAAATAAAAGGGGTCTCCCTTCGAGGTGTAAACAAACACTCATCGCTGGTCACAATCAATAAAGGCGCGAAAGGTGGTCAACCAATCTATCCTTGGGATGATATCGAATGAGGCCATGTCGAGCATGATGAAAACCAACACTAAACTGTGGTAGGTAATCTCCATCTCACAGGCTCTACAAACACATCTCAGTACGGTATTCTCACCAATTGGTGTCTCTACACATAAGTTGTTATCAACATGTCTACCTCTAGCCCCAATGCATATGTAAATGCGGATGAGATGAATGAATGTGATGCTCCCGTGTCAACAAGAACACTAGCCCAAGAATGATACACTAGAAAGGTACCTCGAATGATCGACGGACTAGCTGTAGCGTCTGGCACTGTGGGTGCTGCTGAAGAGCTGGGCTCCACAAGAGCGTACACTCATCCTTGGTCCTGCTCACTATCCCTTCTAGTCGCCGTTTGCCTCACTAACTAGGCTGAGGTAGCTCCCCCCATGGTCCTCACCGACTGCACTCCTAACTGCTACTACGACTGGCCATCGCTCTGTTGTCTTTGCGATGTCTACCCCTGTTGTGTTCTTAAAGCACCCTGACCACTCCCTCCTTAAGGGCAATCTTGACGTATGTGTCCCATCTGACAACACTAAAAATAAGAAAACGGGGTCCTCCCCTGACTTTTACTATGCTATTGCTGTCCCCTCTGTGTGCCATCCCTAGCATGGTGTCCCGACTGTTTAAATATGTAACACACGATCTCCTAGTGCTCAAAACGCCCTAACAAACCCATAGGGGGTGCGGGTGTCGATTGTGGTTGTGGATAAGATCCCACAAGATAAGAACCGGATCCTTCCGACTTTGGCCTCTTTACGTGACGGCCCTCAGATTGTACCCCAAAAACTCCCTGATGTGATTTAGTTTCCCTTAGCTTGCGGGTCTTTGCCATTGCGTTCTCAACCCTGATAGTGGCCTCCACAAGCTCTGTGTAGACTTGAAAGCCTAATGCCGCGATCTTGTCTTTGATTGAGGACGGAAGGCCCCTCTCAAGTCGCTTGGTGTGCAACTCCTCCGTTGCCACCATTTTGGGTGCAAAGCGTGACAGATTCGTAAACTTGGCCTCGTATTGGATCACGGTAAGGTTCCCCTAAATAAGGGAGATAAACTCTTCCCGATACGTGTCTCTCAACAAACCTAGAAAATACTTTTTCAAAAAGACCCTAGTATAAGCGGTCCATGTGCCATCCACAGTGGTCTTGGAAAACTTTCACCACTCTCTAGCATCATCCCGAAGTTGAAACCTCACCCACAACTCATCCTCCCCGATCTCACAGGTGTTAAAGATCGTCGTGGTTACCTCTAACCACTCAGTAGCAACTTTAGGGTCGGCTCACCAGAAAAGGTTAGAGGATCTAACCGCCAGAATTCTCTCATTGCCATTGTGGCCCTTGGCTCGGGGGCTCTAGCTCCAACCCTAGCTATATCGGCCAACACTCGCATGGTCATGATCATTTTCTGAACAATATCGATGCTGCCAGCTTGTTCCTGTGGGGCATGCACATCCCCTTCTTCCAGAACTTGGGCATATGCACAACCTCGGTCGCGACCTAGGCATCTACCACTTCTTGGTAACATCACTCTAAGAATATGAAAGAACAAGGAAAGATATCAAAACAAGGCTTACAGCAACTCATCTGTCACGAATAACGCTGTCCCTCCACAAGATACCATATAACACGTATCATGGTATCAACACACCTTATACAACATACAATGAGGAGAACTAATCGGAATAACATGTCAATTTGGCTTAACTCGTTTGGATTTGTAGTTAGAACGGACATCGGCTAAATGCCTTTCTAACTCGAACCCCAAACTATTCAACCGGTCACCTAAGGGCAAGACATATCATCCTAAGAGTCCAACCTCCATGCCCAAATACCACATATCATGCAAATGTTAAGTAATATCCAAGATATCTCATGCTAGCACACCAATAGATAAATGTCACAAATTAATACAAACTCTCTCACAATGGACCAACTACTCTCACGGTTCCTAGGTATTCGAACCTAAAGCTCTGATACCAATATGTAATGCCCGATTTTGTAGCATTAAAAACCTGAGTAATTTAACGAAAGCAAGAACCCAATTTAAGGAAATGCTCACTAAAGGAGACCAAGCTTCCAATTTTCTTGACAACCATGAGAGTAAAAGAACCAATTTTTCTTTGTAAGAGACTCCCCGAAACAGCCCATTTATACTCCAAAGTATATCCGAAACCATTTCATAAAAACCCCATTTTCAAATCAAAATTCAATAAAACGCCACTCAGTGGAGTCCGCTCGAGCGGGCTCCTCACCGCCTGACCGGTGAGGTACCTGAGAGCTCACTGCCCAAAAGCCTGAAAAATTCTACCAAGTGTTGAAAAGTCACCCCTTTTTCCCATCTTTGGAACATAGTTTGAGATAGGTAAACTCAGGAAGTAAAGCATAGTTTGAGAATGAAACAACTCTATTTTAACCTGAGAACCCGGAGTTAAACTTCAAGATCATTGTCCCTCAATCAAAAACTAAGGAATTCAACCCATTAATGAGCTTAATGCCCTTACATGCATACAAATCATGAATATTGACCTTAAGGCCTTACAATACGGGTACTCTGTGAGACCCAGTTCGTTTTTGTTTTTGTTATGTATATGTGTAACGTGTTAGTTCTCATTTATAATCGTTATAGAAAAGCATGTTTCGATATATTTTATGCATGTGTTGGTTTAGAGTGCATAGTGGTTTCAATACCGATCCTGTTGGGTGTCGTAGTAGAAAGTTGAAGAACCTTTCTAGGAAGGACCACTCGAGTGGTCTATCTATAGGGCCTGTGTATAAGACAGCTCACCACCTTGGTTTGTGAACCAAAGCTCCTTCTATAGCTTCCTTCTCTCTCTCTTGAGAACGCAAACCATATTCTTTACCTTCTCTCTAGCTTTTAACTTGGTTCGGGCCCAACTCTTGGCATACAAATAGTCGATCCTTACTATACGCCCTGTGGGCTTCGCGTTCATCTGAACGAAATCTCATTTTGGTGACTTCAATTTCTCGCTGGTGCCTGAAACGCCGAGTTTTTAACTGTTAGTGGTAGGATTCTAGACTATATTGCTTTAAAAAGGTGCTACATGTGATTTATATGCATTTTTACTGTTTTAAAATACTATAAATGTATAACTTTGTGTTTAAATCATGTTTGGTTGGATAAAAAGCATATTATGCATTTTTGTGATTTACTATAAAGTTGGTGGATGTGTGTGTTCGTTGTTTTCAAATAGATGAGTTTTGAAAAATAGAAGAATTCATGTGTATGTTCCATGAACCGTTTGGGTTCGGATGGTTTTGATGAATCTCGGTATCTCAACACGAGTTTTCTTGGGTGTGACCTGGGTTTTATAACTTGGTATCAAAGCTCTAGGTTTTAATACCTAAGAACCGTGGGAGGGGTTGCATTACTTTGTAAGGGTGGATGCATGTGATTGATTGCATGTATTTAAATATTTTCATAACATGATGATAACCTGTTGAGTATGAGGATGTTGTGTATACGTGAGCATGGAGGTAGGACCTTAGGATTAATTAGTCTTGTCTTCGGGCGTTTGGATTAACAAACTCAAAAGTTGAGTTAGAAATGTATTTGATCGATATATATTCTAGCAAGGAATCAAAGTTGGTTACCCTAATTGACTCATCACTCTTGATGGTACTCCTCGGAACGTGGAATTCGTTTCCATGATCTTAAATGGCTAAGTGTTAGCATGATTATGTGACTTATATTAGTAATAACATGATGGGTTGAATCTTATGTTGTTATGTTCTATGTTGCTTTTCTATAAAAGTGATGCCTGCGCGGAGAGAACGAGGCCAAGGTCAAGTCCATGGCCGTGGCTGTGGTTTAGGCCAAGGGGATGTGCTAATCCCTGATGCTGGGGATGATAATGCTCCCCAAGGATTAGTAGACGGGGTAGAGTTGTTGCGTGAGATGGTGGGGTCCATCTGTCAGCTAGCCAAGGCCACTAGGGGTGGGCCGAGAGTACCCGAGCTGAGGGTGATTGTTGCAATTGTAGGAGTTTCGACGTCTTGACCCTCCTACCTTTGTTGGGGATCTCAATCCCAAGGTGGTCATAAAATGGTTAGAGCTCGTGACAAGGATTCTAGATACATTATAAATAGTCGAGGAGGACTTGAGAGTTACGTTCGCCATTTTTTAGCTGAGGGATGATGCCCACGAATGGTGGAAATTTGCTAGAACTATCATGGATGGAATGTAGGCAGCTTTTGCTAAAGTATTCCTGGAGAAATACTTTTTTGAATCCTCGAGGGATACCTACCGAGAGGAGTTCTATTCTCTCACCCAGGGGAATGTGAGTGTTGTGTAGTACGAGGCTAGGTTTACCAATTTGTTCTGCTTGCACAGGAATCTGTGGCTACTGACGAGCTCTGTTCAAAGAGATTTGGGAGGGGTTTGAAGCCTCCGATTAGGGAATGGGTGGCAGGATTGAGACTACATGTCTTACAGAGCTGGTGGAGTCGACAGCTACTATTGAGAACACTTTGAGTGAGACTCGTAGATCCAGAGAGGTCAGGGCATCACAGAGTTGAACGGATGCACAGTCAGGTGAGTGCTCCAATAAAAGGCTGAGATTCTTTGGCCATGATTCTCATCCTTTAGGTCACAGCAATAGTTTCCTGCCCCAGCACCCATAGTAGCTTCCTTAGGGAGACTAGAACAGAAGGAGCCCACCAGTTATCGATAAGCCACCGAGTCATGAGATAGAGTTTTCTATTGATCTTATTTTGGGAGTCACTCCTATATCGATGCCATCTTATCGTTTTGCACCAACGGAGTTGTGAGAGCTTAAGATACAGCTTTAGGAGTTGCTTGATAAGGGGTTTGTAAGCCCAAGTACGTTACCGTAGGGAGCTCCAGCCTTGTTTGCAAAGAAAAAGGATGGGTCGTTGAGATTCTGTATTGACTATCTGAAGCTAATTCAAGTAACGGTGAAAAATAAGTATCCTATGCCGAGGATTGATGACTTGTTCGATTAATTAAAGCGTTCATGTTGCCTTTCTATGATTGATTTGAGATCAGAGTACCGCCAGTTAAGGATTAAGGAAGATGACATACCAAAGATCGCCTTTCGGACTCGTTATGGTCATTACGATTTTTTTGTTATGCTGTTCGGTTTGACAAATGCACCTGTGACATTCATGGACTTGATGAACTGCATATTTCACCCTTATCTTGATAGTTTTGTGGTTATGTTTGTGGATAATATTCTTATCTACTCGCCATCGGGGGAGATGCATGAGGAACATCTCTGCATTGCTCTATAGCTTTTGAGGGAGCATCAACGGTATACGAAGTTTGAGAAGTGTGAATTTTGGATGCCTGAGGTGAAGTTCCTTGGATATGTGGCGTCGAGGGATGGAGTATATGTGGATTCTTCAAAGACCGACACAATGATAAATTGGGATCGTCCAAAAAGTGTGTTTGAGATTAGTAACTTTTTGGGTTTAACAGGCTATTACCGATGATTCGTGAAGGATTTTTCTCGACTCACCGCGCTAATGACTCGCCTTACACGGAAGAAAGTCAAGTTTGTTTAGAGTGAGTCTTGTGAGTTGGCTTTTCAGGAATTGATAAAGAGGTTGACGAGTGCACCAATGTTGGTTATTCCAGAACGAGGTTTAGGTTATACAATATATTGTGATGCGTCACATGATGGCTTGGGATGTGTCTTAATGCAGGAGGGTATGGTTGTAGCTTACGGATCTAAACAATTAAAGACGCACGAACAGAATTATTTGACACACGATTTGGATTTGGCAGCCGTGATTTTTACCTTGAAAGCATGGTGGCACTATTTGTATGGTGAACATTTTGAGGTTTTATCGGATCACATGAGTTTAAAATACTTATTTTCTCAAATGGACCTGAATCTACACCAGAGACGGTGGATGGAGTTTGTGGAGGACTATGACTTTGATCTCTAGTATCACCTTGGGAAGGCTAATGTCGTGGTTGACGCTCTTAGTAGGAGATCTCATGGTATATTGGCTTATATTGCCATTCGAGAATGAGACATACTCGAGAAAGTTAGTGAGTTTGATTTGTGTCTTAGGGAGAAAAAGGAGGGTGCAACCTTATTTTCAATGGTTTCACGACCCTAGTTGATTACCCGTGTTCTGGAGGCTCAGTAGACAGACTAGGAAGCTCAGATGTTTTGGGATTGTGTTGCAAGTGGGGGAGACACCAAGGGACGGGTTGTGAATTTTGATCAGAGTTTGAGGCATGCTTGGAGAGTATTTGTGCCAGAATCGTGCCGCGATGATGTGTTACGAGACTTCCACCATTTTTGTCTTATAGTGCACTCGGGAGGCACCAAGATGTATCATGATATGTGTTGTCAGTTCTGGTGGAAGGGAATGAAGAGGAATGTGGTTTAGTTTATTTTTCGATGACTTACTTGTTAGCAAGTGAAGCAGAACATCAGAGGCCAGCAGGGTTGTTACAGCCATTGCCAGTATGGGAATGGAAGTGGGAAAACCTCACTATGAATTTTGTGTCTGGACTTCCTAGATCGTCTAAGGGGCACGATGCTATTTGGGTTGTGGTTGATAGACTGATGAAGTCTGCAGACTTTCTTCCCAATTGTATGAAGGATTCTGTGGACAAGATGAGTAGGCTGTATGCCAATGAGATTGTTCGGTTATATGGAGTACTTGTATCTATTGTTTCCAATCGAGACTTGTGCTTCACATCGTGCTTTTGGTAGAGTTTTCAGGTAGCCGTGGGGATGAAATTGCTTTTTAGCACTTCTTTTCATCCTTAGACGGACAATCAGTCCGAGTGTACTGTACAGACACTGGAGGACATGCTGAGAGCTTGTGTACTCAATTTTTGGGGTTCTTGAGAGGATCACTTATTGTTGGCAGAGTTTGTGTACAACAATAGTTATCAGTTTAGCATTAGAATGGCGCCCTTTGAGGCTTTTTATGGCAAATCATGTAGGTTACCAATGTGTTGGGTAGATGTGGGAGAAGTCACAGTTTTGAGACTCGACTTGGTGCGGGAAACGACAGAGAAGATCACTAAGATTCACCAACACTTGGTCACTACTCAAAGTCGCCAAAAGAATTACACCAATCAGAGGAGGAAGCCTTTGGAGTTTGGGGTGAGGGACCACGTGCTCTTGAAGGTTTCACCACGCCAAGGTTTGATGAGGTTTAGCCGCCGCAGGAACTTGTCGCCGCATTTTATTGGGCCGTTTGAAATCCTATAAAGGATTGGGGAGGTGGCGTACTACGGGTGCTTTGAGGCAGTACGTGGGGGATGCACTAGATATATATTATTTTTAGAAAATATTCTCTTTTTTTTTAAAGAAAAGTCTAAGATATTTAAGCATTCTTTTTGAAAAAATAGAGTTTTCACTTTGTTTTTGAGAAAAATCAAGAAAAACAAAAGATGGCTACAGGTCTTTTAAAAACGTAACCAGAGAAAATAAGATTTCGGGGGCTAGGGTACGAAAAGGAAAGGTGTTAGGTACCCTTTTCGCCTAACCATAAGGTTGGCCTTTACTTTGTCAATGTTAGTTCTTGTTGTAAACTTTTTAAAGGTAACATATACAGAGTAGGAAGTTAAAGAGAGTTCAAACAAAAGCAAGCAATGAAATAAAAATATGACTACGATCCTAGGGTCATGCAACTTGGTTATTATTTCTAGATATGTCACATGTATTGTTTGAGCAAAGCAAAGCGAAAAACATGCAAGTAAGCGATAAAACAAACAAGTGAGATTCTAAGGGCCATGCAATAATTTTTCTGTCCCTATCATGATGGGAGCAAGCTGTATAGAATAGGAAGAAGAGACTTAAACATCATATTTAAGCTACTGAACATGTAGAAAACTCATGACCATAGCAGCAAATGTTATGGCAGTGACAAAAATAGGATTATTGCAGAGAGCATAATAAAAATATCCCATGGCCGTAACAAAGAAATGTTACAGCCATAGTTTTTAGGAGGTACAGAAAGGGTATATGTATTGCATGTGGCTTAAAAAAAGCTTAAATTAATAAGATATGCAGGATAGAGACAATAACCTATTGGTTTTAGGCTAGATCTACCATCCTTTATCCTCTATGCAAGCAATAACTCTAAATAGAATATACAAGATATCAATAATGAATAACAGAGAGCTTAAAACACATTTACATGCTATTGATCTCTCAAAACCTCACGGCCATAGCAAAGGATTGTTGCAGTCATAACAAAAATGAAGGAAAAAGATACGGCTATTATGTTTGCATAACCTCAGAACATACAGATATAAAGGTATATAGAATGGAGACCATGACAGATTTATTCTAGGCCAGATCTACCATTCATTACCCAATAGAAAACTAAACAGAGATACAGAAAGAAGAAAATACTAACCAGAGCAATAAAAAGATGTACAAACTTAAAATAAACAAATAACAGAGGGTTTTGAAAAGAATTTTTGCATTTCTGGCCTTAAAATAATGTCACAGACGTAACAATAAAATGTTGCAGCCGTCCATATAGAGAGGCATAAATATATCAGCACATATAAAAAGAATACGGTCGTAACTGTGGGTTTAACAAAACATACGGTCGTGACATACAAAAGTCATGGCCGTTATGTTTTAGAACCTCAGTAAGCTTCTGATGTGTTTAGTGTGCTTGTGAGCATCAAAACAAGATGTAAACAGATATAAATATACAAAATAGAAGGCTATGAACGTACTGCTAGTAATGAAAAACTTGAAGAAAACAAATGCTCACATTGAAATGAATGGTAAATAAGCAATAAAAATAATGAAAATCTTATCCACGACACCCTCGAAAAAGAAGATGAGGGTTTAAGAAGAGTCGTGGTATCCTAAGGTTACCTCGTGTGAATATCCACCCCGAATGGTCCCTCAGTGGTGAGAATATGATACCTCTAAACCAATTTATGTGCTTCAAGAACTCCTTTGGGGAAAGTAAGAATACGAATGAGGCTCGAGAAGTATGGGATGGATGGGAGAATATCAGATTGGGGAGTATTTAGGCAGAGTTTTGGTATCCAGGTTTTTTTCTCTTTTTTTCTACTTGAAATCGCCACCTATTTATAAGAAAGGTGAGCAACACAAACCCTTTCTAGGATGCTGCCACCTGTCCAAAGTGGCATAAAACTGATGGCCATAACCTTTTTGCTTTTGTATAGTGCTGGCCGTTACCTTTACGGTGGTGAAAAGGGCAACCATGTCTTTCAAGAGTCACGGCCTGGATAAAAAAGCAATGGCTGTGATAAAGAGAGTCATGGCTTGGTTTAGGATTTTAAAAAAGGTCACGGCCGTTAGAGTAAGAACACGGCCAGTTCTAGGGTTTTCAAAAAGGTGGCGGTCGTGCAGATGGGAATGTCACGGCCTAAAGGTTGTTTAAGGTTTTTGGGTTTTGAGCTATATTCGTGATTTTTCTTGCTTGAGAGTATTTTTGAGCATTATTCTCATTCTTTCGTCATTACGGCATATTCGAGATGGGTGCCTAAGATTCGGTTTGGTCAGATTGGGGTGTCTACAGTTGTCCCTCTTTGACAGAACTTGCAACAACTTGTGGTGCAAGTAAATGTCAAAGCTTCAGAGACAAACTGATTGAATAAGCTGCCAATCTTAGGCACAAATAAAGCATGTAGAAAAGCGTGGCTGAACCTAAATTTCCATCGTGCTTCCTACGTACCCCTATTGCAAGGGATCAGACCAATCGTAATTCATGGGGCAATGCATATGATGCAAATAGTCTAATCATTATGCATGATAGGTACAGTGCAATGCAAAAGGTACAATGAAACATTTTAAAGTCACAACACGGACAGAGAAAACATCCATCGGTTTTAGGTCGTTAAAGGACCGATGAGGCCAAGGGCAGTTTAAGGTCGTACAGAGACCAATGAGTCAGTTTAGGATTATGAGAAGGATTAAATCCTTGGGGGGCGCAAGTTTAAGGTTATGCGAGGACCGATAAACTAGTTTAAGGTCATGAGAAGGATTGAAGAGGTAAAGGGGCATTTTAAGATCATGTGAGGACTGACGAGGATGCTAGGAATAAGTTTAGGTCATGTTGAGAACCGCTGAGTCAGTTTAAGGTCATGAGGGGGACCGAAGGTTGAGGGGCAATTTTAGGTCGTGTCAAGGATCGGCGAGTATGTTTAATGTCATGAGGAGGACCGAGGATGCTAGGAACAATTTTTGGTCGTATCGAGAACCAATGAGGCAGTTTAAGGTCATAAGGAGGACCGAAGGATGCTAGGGATAGTTTTAGATTGTGTCAAGGATCGATGAGTCAGTTTAAGGTCTTGAGGAGGACCGAAGTTTGAGGGGCAATTTTAGGTTATGTCGAGGACCAATGAGTCAGTTTAAGGTCATGAGGAGGACCGAAGGTTGAGATGTAGTTTTTTGTTGTGTCGAGGATCGACGAGTCAGTTAAGGGTCATGTAGAGGACCGAATGTTGAGGAGCAGTTTTAGGTTGTGTAAAGGACCGACAAGTCAGTTTAAAGTCACGAGAAGAACAGAGGATGCTAGGGACAGTTTTAGGTCATGTGTAGGACCGATGGGTCAATTTAAGGTTATGAGGAGGACCGAAGGTTGAGGGGCAGTTTTAGGTCATGTCGAGGACCGACGAGTCAGTTTAAGATCATGAGGAGGACCGAAGGCGAACTTATCCGTTTTAAGTCATGACAAGGATCGGGGTTTTCAAAAGGGGCTTTTAGATCATAAATAAGGGCTAAGAGAACCTTTAATTTGCTCAAAACCCTTATGGGGTAGTTTTGAGGACCAAACAGGTGGGATGCTCAAAACAAAATAAAGGTCATTACTTTTGTATGTTGCGACCTGAACTATTTTTCCCTAAGGAGATGGCGGCCTGAACATAAAGTTCATAGCCGTGAAAAACGTTTGAGAAAAAGATACGACCGTGGCTAAACAAAGCTGCGGCCTTAGTCAAGTTGTTATGGCTGTCCATTTTAAAGCGTTCGAACCTTGCAGCCGCGAGGTCAATGATAGTACATACAGCCTGGTTTGGTTCAAAAAACTCATTCGCGCGAACAAACTAAACAGCCTCATCTCTTTCATTCGACTCGCTCTCCCTCGTCTCTCTCGAATCTCTCTTCCCTCTCACTTTCTCAACTCTCTCGCTCTCGCCTCTCTCTCTCTCTCTTCCTCTCGTTCCTCTCTCAAGTCACCATGTTCATACTTTCCCTCATCCCAGTTGTTTTCTCGGTCCTCATATGTGGCAATTTTGGCAATTTTGGGTTCATAGGTGAGGAGGCAGTTGGCGTTGGAGGTGGCAACGGCATCAGAGTAAGACTTCTAGTGGAACACAGACATGTATTAGTGATTTTCGTAATTAAGTAAATCTTGTAGTAGTATCTACAATTATGAAAAATTAGTAGCGATTTCTGTAATTTTCATAAAACACAGAATTACAGTTCACACCACTAAAAAACTATAATTGCACTGTGACCCATAATTTCAAAACCATATTGTATTGAGCTCCTGTTATTAAATACTTACCATTTCTCCTAACGTTAAAGGAGCATCTTAGTTTGGTTTCCTCTATCATTTTAAAATTAATTCGCCAGCAGTCTGGTAACCTAATAATAGCATGCCTCATTTGGAGGACGTCTACTATTATTCGTAAAATCAGACAGACCAATTTATTTTAATTTTACTATCTAGGCAACTGACCCTACCAAGTAAAATTAAATAACTAGCATAATTTCGATCCAGTATATAATAACAGTGACTTAGTTGAAGAGGATACTTTTATATACAACTAAGTGTTAATTATCACCTAATTCCAATTCAATCGCTTCACAATAAACCTTCAGATAGAGAAGTAATCTACACTAACAATTATCAAGAATTATCCCTAAAGGAGGTTTATATAAGCGATACCGCAATTAATTTGTTCGCTGGGGAGGAAGGCCTTATTACCGAAACGCAGGGTTTAATTGTATCGTCTACAAACTAGTGATGGAGACTGTGGAATTTATCTGTGAATAAATTTTTCCTCCCACTTAGATTTTTAAAACATTTTTGAAATTTATAAAAATCCGTTTAGTTAAAATAAATTTATTAATTCCAAAAAATACACTATATGAAAGAATCAAATATCTTCCCGTGTACAAGGTTTTAAGAGATTCTACTTTATCACACCATCTTTTCGTGTTTAAATGCGTAACAAATAAAATTTAATAAATACACAGTTTTTTCTATAACTTTTTAGCTAAGGTAGTGATTAAAAGTATTTATTTATTTATTTTTCGTTTCACATTTTTTGAAAAATAATAATTTATTTCGATTAAATATTTTTCTATTTAATTAATTCAAAATCTGGAATTAATTTTCACATTTTTTCAAGATATCCGATTTTATAAAAAAAATCACCTTAAACATGATATTTTGTAAAAAATAAAATATCTAAAATTTTTCTATTTAATTAAAATTAATTAATTAAAAAAACTTAATTTTATTTTCTATTACAAAATATTTTAATTAAAATTAAAATTTTGAATTAATTAAATTAACAGAATAAATAAAACAGATATGTAATTATCCACGCAGTTCATATATATATAAACACGATGCATATATCTCAGTTTTATAATTCAAGTGAAACGTTAAAGCGTTTTAGTCTCCCGAATAGGATAAGGTGTAATAATCCTCTTTCATCTCTGATTTTTGTGTCTTGATTGCATAAAACATTCCTGATGCTATCTAATATATTAATATATATTAAATAAGTCCCGTATCTATCAGAAAATCAACACAAAATAGCCTCGGGAGAGAGAAACCGCCAAATCACCACCAGCCACCACCGCCACCACCTAGCCGCCACCTTTAGGCGGCTCTTTCCATCTCATCTGAGATCCATTTTCGACGAAGTTTTGTACCGTTGAAAAGCTTTCGAAATATAAAATTTTTCTATCAAAAAATCTAGTTGAAAATTGTCGAAAAAACGACTGAAAAAACTGGCCAAACGACAAAAAAAGCTAGCTGGCCGCAACAGCACTGCATCGCCATCTTCCCGAGGTTTTTTCAACCTCTTCCCAAACTCTATTTTTGGCCCCAAACTCTATTTTTGGCTTACTTTATATCATTGGAAAGCTATTAAAATTTCAAATTCTTCAGTCAAAACATCTGATAAAAAACAGCCCAAAAAACTGTTGAAAAACTGCCTGGAAGCCACTTCTACCGTCGACCTATTTGCCACCTGTTTGGGTTATGATTTTGGCCAAATTTTTTTTTGGTTTTTTATTGTATTTTGAGGTATATTTTATTACTATTTTATGTTTAAAAAAGTGCCCAAAACATAGTCCCAAAAACGGCCCTAAAAATCGTAAAAATCGCTGCCGAACCGCCGCCAGAACTGGGTTATTTTGATAATTTTTTCTCTCTATTTTTGACTTGTTTTTTATACTGTTTTTTATTCATAAATACTGCAGAATAAATCACTAAAAAATCTAGTTAAAACCATTAAAAACTTACAGCGATCCGTGGCCCGTAAAAACCCGAACCACCGCCGATGCCGCCTCTATTCTTTGTGTTCTTAGATATGTCAAATCTGTTCTTATATAATTTAAAAAAATTTTAAAAATAGAAACTAGCTATTACATCGATTCTATGTCCCGAAGGCTCACATTCGATCTATCACGATTAACCCCTGTGATTAAAAATATAATCATCATTCAAAACCATTTAATCAAACATAAAAAATAAATAACGATCATAAAACCTGGACTACAACGCCTGCAAAAGAAAGTAAGCAACAGTTCTAAAACTATCCGGTCCTGATAACCAAAAATAAAAAATAAAACGGCTCTGATACCAATTGTTGGAGGCAAAACTGGTAAGATCTTTGTTTTTGCAAACGATTATTTGAAAAAAAAATAACTAGACGGGCAAATGTCAAAACGGGCTCTAGATAAGAACTTTTTATGATGAACGATCAAAGTAAAACCCGTGCATCCGAAATTAATTTAGAAGAATACCTTTTCACCGATCGAATCTTCAACTACAATTTGAATCTGAGTTGAAGCTCCTGTCAGATCATCTATTATATTACGTTATATGATTCTCGGATATAGTGTGGGTTACAATTCTTCGAGAACTCGTACCGGCAGAACCTGGACAATCTTAAAGACAAGTTATGAAACTGGTTCGGCCTACCTACATATTTATAGGGCTACAGTAGGGAACTGGAGAGTAATTATGAGTAAGATTTCTAGTGAAACACAGACATGTATCAGTGATTTTCGCAATTAAGCAAACCTCATCGTGGTATCTGTAATTTTTCATAAAATACTGAATTACAGTTCACAACACTAAAGAACTATAATTGCACTCTGACCCATAATCTCAAGACCATATAGCATTGAGCTCCTGTTATTGAATGCTTACCATTTCTCTCTACGTTCAGATTTTCGATACCCGCCAATTAAATTTAATTACTAACAACTTAATTTAATTGGCATCTTGATATTCTTTAAGCACTTCTGCGTAATTTCTTTGACCGCCGAATAATCAAATCCACCTGTAGGGTTTGGCCCGGTCAAAACTTATAAGCTTCCTTTAGGGGGTATTGTCAGTCTCGATCTTTCGGGACGTGAATTCCATTAATAATTAATATTCACCATATAACTAATACCACTATCTAACTCACCGAAAATATATACTCATATAAGATCGCACCCTCTAATGAATCAAAAAATGAATATTAAATATATGCAAATCAATAATTATTTCATGATTAAGAGAATAAGCACTATTTATAAGAACCTTAGAATGTGAATTAATTTATATAATCAGTATAAAATTAATTATCCCAAATATCCCGTTCAATACACACAAAGTGTACTAGTATAAAGAGTCGAAACAATAGACGACGCTATTAAATGTTTCCCATAACAAAGACAGGATTACTAAAACTCTGTGATACAGTCGTATCGATAGAGTGTCCATTTCCATCTCAAGTATGAACATAAAACTTATATTTTGCAAGAACCTAAAATCTAATAGTTTGTGTGTAACCCGTACTCTACACACCAGATTAAATACTATACAGAATATCAGATATCTATGTATAATATTGAAGAAATGATACATTTACATTACTCATAAAGATTCTCATAAAATAAAAAATTAATTTTATCATAATAAAATTAAATACTAAAAACATGATTTTCAGTATACCAACCCTAATACCTCTAATGCTCTGCCTTTACTTGCTGACAAGTAAGGCACTGGGAATCAAACTTAACCACATCTTTCTTCATTCCCTTTCACCAGAATTGACGGTGCAGATTATGATACTTTTTGGTGCCTCCCGGGTGCACTACAAGATGAGAATAGTGGAAATCACGTAATACATCGGTATGACACGACTCTGGCATAAACACTCTTCTTGCCAATCTCAAACTCTTATCCAGGCTCACAACCGATCCCGTGGTGTCTTTCCCACTAGCAATATGATCCCGTAACACCTAAGCCTCCTGATCTATCTGCTGAGCCTCTAGCATATGAGCAACCTGTTAGGGTCGGTATACTGAAAATCATGTTTTTAGTATTTAGTTTTATTTTTTAATAAAATTAATTTTTTATTTTATGAGAATGTTTATGAGCAATGTATGTGTATCATTTCTTTAATATTATACATAGATATCCAATAGTTGTATAGTATTTAATATGGTATATAGAGTACGGCTTGCACATAGAATATCAAATTTTAGGCTCTTGCAGAATATAAGTTTTATGTTCGCAGTTTAGATGGAAATGGACATACTATCGGTATAACTGTAGCACAGAGTTTTAGTAAGCCTGTCTTGGTTACGGGGAACAGATAATAGCGTCGTTTATTGTTCCGACTCTCTGTGCTATTACACTTTGTGTGTACTGAACGGGACATTTGGGGTAATTAATTTTATACTGACTATATAAATTAATTCATACTCCAAGGTTATTATGAATAGTGCTTATCCTCTT
>JAUMHN010408711.1:0-14731 GCA_032360265.1 Heliamphora ciliata
TAGGTCTTTGAGTAAAATTTTCTTTTCACGTTGGGGCTTGGGTTTGATTTTCTCATTCTTTGGGTTTAGGAGTCGGGGTTTGCTATAATAGGACAACGCTTATAGATTGCTGGGCTTGAAAGGTTACGATGCCAGGTCAGCATTTCTTAAGAAGGGTTTAGGGTTCGGAGTTTCATTTCTAGGCTTAGCTCTTTAGGGTTTTAAGTGAGTGTTCTTATGGTAACTTAATGATCTTCGAGATTAGAAGGCTTTCTTTTTATTTTAGGGTTTTTGATTCTCGGGGTCTAATTCTTAGGTTTTGATCATGTTAAGATTTAATCTTATTATGACCTAAGATCCGATCAGTTTACCGTCACTAATCCTATGGTTTAGAACCGGGTCCTTACAATGGAGGCCAATTATGTGACAGCTTCTGAAGCAGCCAAGGAGGCCGTTTGGCTCAGGAACTTCCTGTTGGAATAGAGGTGGTACCTTCAATTCAGTTAGCTATTACACTTTACTGTGATAATAGCAGAGCGGTTGCAAATTCGAAGGAGTCAAGAGTCCATATAAAAGGCAAGCATATTGAGCGTAAGTGTCACCTGATACGAGAAATTGAACAGAGAGGTGATGTTGCTGTGACTAAGATTGCATCAAGAGACAACCTAGTAGTTCCTTTTACAAAGAGCATACCAAGTAAGACTTTTGATAGTCATGTAAAGGGCATGGGAGTCAGATGTATAGCAGCATAATTTTGAGTATAAGTGGAAGATTGTTAGAGTTGGTATGCTAAAAACTATACTTTTAGTATTTAATTTTATTTTAATAAAATTAATTTTTTATTTTATGAGAATCTTTATGAGCAATATATGTATATCATTTCTTTAATATTATGCATGGATGTCCGATATTATGTATAGTATTTAATCTGGTGTGTATAGTATGGCTGGCACACATAAAATTAGATTTTAAGTTCTTGCAGAATATAAGTTTTATGTTAACAGTTTAGATGGGAATGGACATACCATCGGTACGACTGTAGTACAGAGTTTTAGTAGGTTTGTCTTGGTTATGGGAAATAGATAATAGCGTCGTCTATTGTTCTGACTCTCTGTGCTAGTACACTTTGTGTGTATTGAATGTGACATTTGGGGTAATTAATTTTATACTGAATATATAAATTAATTCACACCACAAAATTTTTATGAATAGTGCTTATCATTTTAATGTAGAAATAATTATTGATTTGCATATATTTAATATTCGTTATTTTGATTCATTAGATGGTGCGATCTTATATGGGTCTATCTTTTCGGTGAGTTAGATAGCGGTATTATTTATATGGCAAATATTAATTATTAACGGAATTCACGTCCCGAAAGATCGAAATTGACGATACTCCCTTAAAAAAACTTATAAGTTTTGACCGGGCCAAACCCTACAGGTGGACTTGATTATTTAGAGTTCAAATAAGTTAAGCGGAAGGGTTTAAGGAATATCAAAATACCGATTAAATTAAATTATCAGTAATTAAATTTAATTGGCCGGTATCAGAAATCTTAACGCGAGGAGAAATAGTAAGCATTTAATAACAGAAGCTCAATGCAAGAATGTCTTGTGATTATAGATCAGAGTGAAATTATAGTTCTTTAGTGGTGTGAACTATATAATTCAGTATTTTATGAAAATTGTAGAAACCGCTGCTAGTTTTCCATAATTGCAGATACCGCTATGTAGTTTTCTTAATTGCAAAAACCACTTATATGTGTCTATGTTCCAGTAGACGTTTTACTCATAATTACTCCACAGGTCCATGCTATAGCCCTATAAATATGCAGGTAGGTTGAACAAGTTTCATAACTTGTCTTTCAAGATTAAAGTTGTCCTGGTTCTGCCGGTACGAGTTCTCGAAAGATTATAGCCCTCACTATATTTGAAAATCGCATAAGAGAATACAGTAGAAGATCTGACAGGAGTTTCAACTCGAATTCAAATCGTAGTTGAAGATTCGACCGATAAAAAGGTATTCTTCTAAATTAACTTTGGTTGCACGAGTTTTATTTTTGACCGTTCGACGTCAAAAGTTTTATCTAGAGCCCGTTTCGGCGTTTTTTTGTCCAGTTAATTTTTTACCTAAAATCATTTGCAAAAATAATGATCTTGACAGTTTTACCTCCAACGTAATTCACATCCATCCCAATCCAATCAAGGACGACAGGGTTTTAAGCTGCTGCCGACAGCACAAACGTTTAGAGTTGCAGAGGGGACTACTAATCAATGAGATAGGTGAGAGTGTGGGGTCATGGTGGGTAAAATTAGAGAATTCAAAAGGAAAATGCAGAACTATTAAGTTTAGTTTAGTCCACTTAAAATATTTGTACACGACATTTCACAAATTGAATGCTTCAAATCCTACAATTTTACTATCAACAATCTAATTGTTTATTCTTCTAATTTCACTCTTTGATGATTTGCTCAATATTTTTGTCATACCATAGGGGAAAAAGACCAATTTATATAATCATATCCTTAAACCCACACAATAAAAAAGAAAGAACGTACATCAAACTCTATTGTTTAACAATGCCAAACCTTAACTCTTTCAAAAAGTAAAACGTGGAACTATTGATCATGGTTCAGAACAGAAATTGAAATCTACGAATCAAAGAAAGTCTCAGATTTTGGCAAGAAACCTGCGTAGCTATTGGTGACATCGATGGTTTCTCTAAATGAACTTCCAAGCAAAACTCCAATGAAGAGATGGTGAGAGACGGCTGCGGCGATGTAGGATCCAATGGCTAAGGCTGAGGCAGTGGTGTCGTCAAGGGTTACAACACTACGAGATGAGAAGAACGACGATAGCGTGATACATCGGTGACGGAGAGACGGCTGTGGCGATGATGGAGTTAATGGCTAAGGCCAAGGTGGTGTCACAAGCACTAGAAGAGGTGAAAAATAAAAAACTGAAAGTGCAAAATGGAAACTGAGAACTAAATGTGATCTGGGATCTCTCTCTCTTCCTATCTCTCTGTAAAAATTCTACAACATTGGTTCAATACCAAAAAATTGGGTAACCATTGGAGATGGAGAGATTACTAGGGGAGTGGGATTGGTTTTGGACTTTTTTAACATTTATAGTTATTTTTCAAGTTTAATAAATCATAGTCAATTGGTAAAATAAAAAGGGTAAATTTGGGATAAAAAAATCGGTTGGTCTCAAGAATCCAATATGAGTGTTCCTTTTTAAGAATAATATCGATGACAAATTGTGAATTAAAGTATGATATGCAAGAGGCATTTTATATGAATATTGAAACAAACAGGTAATCCCAAAATAAGATCAAAATGAATTCTGAGGAATATATATCCACATCATTTCATTTCCTCATTCCACTAATTTCTTAAGTACCGTATTACCACATAGGCAAGCGTTGCCACACAAGCCAATGTTGTCACACATGCTAAGATTGCCACATAGGCTATTGTTGCCATACAAGCTAATATTGCTACATAGGCTAATATTATTACACAGGCTAATATTTCCACATAAACTGATATTTTCATACTGGCTAATGTTGTCAAGCCCCAAAACTTGTGACAAGGCAACCCATGCCCCAAAACGTGTTTCATCAAACAACATAACTTGTAGAACCCAAGGAATTTCATTTAAAAAGGTGAAACCTTTGAACATCAAGCTTTCGGACTTAATTTGGATACAAAAGGACCCCAAGGGTCAAATGTGAAAAAAGTAAGTACCATTTTGAAAATTGGAACAAATAAGCAAAGTCAAAAAATACCCCAATAGACAGACCACTCAATCGGTCGAAGGATCGATTGATCGGATCGATCCATTGGTCTTTCACTGCTCTTGGTGCTTTTGACGTACAATATAGATTCCGAGAACTAACAATAACCGTTCGATCAATCGGTTTTCTCTTGTGTTCACTTTCTCCTTAAGCATTATGAAACGCAACTCTTTAGCAAAACCCATTCCATGCAAAAGGGATACTAAAACTCTTGAGAAACATAAAATCTGATAAGAAAGGAATCCTCATACACATAAAAATAAGGAGAATATAACCGCGACATGCATCCATACAAGGAGATATGCATACATTTGAACTTGAAACCTCCCAAATAACATAATGGAAGATTCAAAACCCAACTGGGGAATCATACAACGTCATTTAACATATCCAAAATACAAGATATGACCCTAAGATCTTACAACCACTTGGGATAATTAATTACAAACCAATGCCCTCAAAACAATAAAACAAAATGTGCTTTAACATAATTTAAACATCTAGGAACTAAAGTAAGCTATTCAGGTAAACAAAACATGCTTTAACATAATTTAAAGATCTAGGAACTAAAGTCTGCTATTTAGGTTCCTGACCATTGACAGTTGGATCTCCTCTTGCTAGGGTTGTATACTAAAAATCATGATTTTGATTTTAGTATTTAATTTTATTTATTAATAAAATTAATTTTTTTATTTTATAAGAATCTTAATGAACAATGTATGCGTTTCATTATTTATTTAATGTTGTGCATATGTGACTTTTATTCTATATAGTATTTAATATGGTGTGTAGAGTTTAGCTTACACATAGAAGACCAGATTATCAGTTCTTGTAAAATATAAGTTTTTAATTCATAGTTTAAATGGAATGAATACATCATTGGTATGGTTGTAGCACAATATTTTAATAGACTTGTCTTGATTACGGGGAACGGTAATTGTTTCGACAATTATTCCGACTCATTGTGCTAGTACACTTTGTGTGTATTGAAAAAGACCAAGTTGGAGTAATTAATTTTGTACTGACTATATAAATTAATTTATACCCCTTAGTTATTATGAGTGCTTATACTCTTAATTCTGAAATAATTATTATTTGTGTATATTTAATATTTATTTTTTTGATCCAGTAAAGGGTGTGAATTTTTATGGGCCTATAATCTCGGTGAGTTGGATAGCGATATTAATTATATGGTGAATATTAATTATTGACAGAATTTATATCTCAAAAAATCGGAATTGATGATATCCCTTAAGGAAGTTTATAAGTTTTAACCAATTCAAACCCTGCAGGTGAATTTTATAATTCGATAGTCAAATAAGTTAAGCGGAAGAGCTTAAGCAATTTTTGAAGAAATCGTTTAAATATAATTGTCAGTAATTTAATTTAATCGGCGGATACATGTAATCTTAACGTAGGGAGAATTATTAAGCATTTAATAACAGAATCTCAAATACTACGGTTTTAAGAATAAAGTTGAGAGTACAATTATAATTATTTAGTAAAATGAATTATAATTTATATTTTTATGAAACTACTTTTGGGTTGAAGTAGGATTTCATAATTACATTGGAAGCCCATATCTTACTTACTCCATAGATCCCTGCCATAGCCTATTTATTTGCTGTTATAAAACCTGACGGGTTAATTAATATTATTCAGTCAGTGATTAGGTGGCTATAGTTTTCACATTATTTGAAAATCCTAAATCTAATCAAGAAGGTTTTGAAGAACACGATAGATCAAAACTCACACTTTATTAGTGTTTAGCATTCAGGAATACATGAGAAGGCTTGTGTTGGAGATTTGACTAAAAGTTAAAAACCACGACGAATTGCTAATTGAAAATTATTATAGTAACCAAAATCATCCAACCAGATTTCGAAAAATATAAACCTAAAACCAATTTTGCAAGTATTACAAGATTTTTATTTTGATTGTTTGATATCAAATTTTTTTTATCTGGAGCCAATTTTGGCATTTACCCGTTCAGTTATTTTTTGACTAAAATCATAGATATAATTTTAGAATTTTGATAGTTTGCTCCAACAATTGGTATTAGAGCCTTCAATTATTATGTATGATTTTATTATGTGTTTAAGTAGATTTAGATTGTTATAAATTGGTTTTGCAGGCAATTTAATCTCGACTTTTAATGGTTATTATTTATTTTGTATGTTTGATTGTATAGTTTGAATAATGGTTATTAATTTTTTTTTAACTATGAAAGTTGATTGTGGCAGATTGATTGCGAACTCATTGGAGCTATAGATAGGATCAATATAAATATTATTATTTTTTAATTTTTATTTTTTTAAGTAATTGAAAAAAGAAATTAAAGAACACTAAGCCGCGCACCAACAGTGATTGAGCACATGATAATTCATCAAAAGCCAAGAAACCGGGAAATCATGGTTTTATGTCATTACGTGGATTATAATGGAATGCAAATATATCATGGTCGTGGAATGATAGTTTGAATGAATTAAATTAGAATCATGGTTGCGCTTGATTATCATGCTCATGGATTATGGAATCACGTGGATGGTAATTCATAATTCAAGGATTGAAATTAAAGGATTCAATGGAATGCACTTTTGTTATCATGAATCCGTGGGATTCTTCAATTGGAAATCATCATGGAAACAAATTCTTTTATCATTCCAAACGGAGCTTCTTCCTTTCTGTCCAATCGCAATCAAGTGTTGAAAGATTATCATTCCATGGCTTTAAACAATGAAGCGGCGTGGATGCGCCGTGTGCTCGCGCGACCCGCGTGGGCGCGGTCTGAGTATCGGTTGGGCGCGATGATGCATAATCAAGCGGCGGTGATAGCAGTGTTTTAATATGATTGTGATCTGCAGTAGTTCAGTAATGCAAAGTTTTTTTTTTTGAAAAGTCTTGGCAGTTCAGTGGTTTCATGCCTTTCCATAAGCCTTCTCACCCAGGTGGTCCGCGGTTCGAGTCCCCCCTACCCCCTCCCCTCCCCTCCCCGCTGCCCCTGTACTCCTCCCCGTTGCCCTTGTACTCTTACTCAAAAAAAAAAAAGTGAAAAAAAAGTGATGCAAAGTTTTTAATTGGTTGTAAAATTTAAAAAAAATAAAAAATTAAAATTTTAATTTTGATAAAATTATAAGTTTTTTGGATGAACAGAAAATCTTTAACTAAAGAGTTATATATCGATCATAAAAGTCAAAATTTAATGCATTTATTTGTTTATTTATTTAAATACGTGAATACTTTTATTTCAGTTTATTTATTCTATTTTGTTTTAATTAATTATGATTAATTCGAAATTAGTTTTTTTGTAATGAAAAAATAAAATAAAATTTTCTTTAATAAAATTAATATTTTTTTAAAAGAAAACATGAAAATTTTATTTTTTTATATTAAAACATGTTTAAGATGATTTTTTTAAAATTAGAAATCTTGAAAAAACGTAACGGTTAATTTTAAATTAATTAAAAGGAGTTTAATTTTAATAAATTATTTTTTCCGAAATATGTGTAACGAAAAATAAGATTAAATTCTTGATTTTTATTTAAAATTAAGTTTTTAAATAATTAGAATTTAAAAATTTTATTTGTTACACATAAAAAAACGTAAAGATGGTTTAAAAGTTAGAATTTTTTGTAACGTGTGGTTATCGAAAATTATAAATTTATTTTAATTATACATATTTTATAACCCTAAAAATTATTTTAAATACTAAGTGAGAGAGAGAATTTATTCACAGATAAATTCTGCAGTCTCTATCACTAGTTCATAGGTGATATAATTAATATTATGTGTTGGCATTAAGACCTTCCTTTTCATTGGATAAAATTAATTACGGGATCACCGGTACGGACCTCCTTTAGAGATAATTATGGATAATTGTTAGCGTGAATTACTTCTCCATATGAAGGGTTCATTGCGAAACGATTGATTCTGGATTAAGTGATGGTTTAAACTTAGTTGCAAATAGTAATATCATCTCCATCTGAGTCACTGCTATTATTTATTGGATTGAAACTACATCAGCTGTTTAATTTTTACTTAACAAGATCTATTATCAAAATAGTAAAATTAATAAGAATTAGTTTGCCTGGATAAATAATGAATAATAAGCGTCCTTCCCATCGAGGCATGCTGTTCACAGTGTATCAAGCTGCTGAAGATTTTTTTTTATAAAATGGTAGAGAGAACCGGTTTTAAAATAAAATTCAAAATTTTTGCGCATCATAATTAATAATTTTTAATTATGTAATTCTCAGGATTAAAATAGTTTTCAATCCACTCGCAGCAATACTCAAAAAAACAAACCTACGGGTCCTAATTATGTTGACTAGAAAAGGAATCTGGATATAGTTTTAACTGTCGAAGATATTCTTATGAAGCTAGAAAATGTGTTTATTTCTGAAAAAGATTCTTCCTATAAGTCGAAACGCAAGAAGAAGAAAAATATTTAGAAACAGGGTGACACAATTTTCAAGGTAGTTAGCGGACCACATACTAGTGTAAAAAAGTCAAAAAATAGACATTTTCATTGCAACAGACACGGCACGTGAAATAGTAATGCCCAATTTATCTTGGCAAGTAGGACAACAAAGGTAATTTCTGTTCAGTAGTTATGGAAACATGTTTAGCAGTGTTATCAACCAGTACTTGGTCTGTAGATGTAGGAGCCACTAATCATATCTGCAATTCACTGTAGGAGTTCTAGAAAATTTGACGACTTAGTGATGGAAAAATTTACTTTCACATGGGCAATAATACAAGGGTGGCAACAGTTGTAGTGGGAGATGTCACTCTCAGTTTGAGTAGAGATCGGATTTTAATATTGAAATATTGTCTTTATACGCTTTCCATTAGAAGGAATTTAATTTATGTTTTTAAATTGGTTAAAAACGGATATTTGATTTATTTTAATAACTCTGTGGTTATTAAGAATAATAAACAGTTTATCTGTTCTGGTACATTGGTGGATGATTTTTATATTATTACTCTTGTTTTTCCTACAGTATAATTGAATGAATTGAATAATATATCTAATTCACCATTTAAGAGAAATGAGCCTTCTTTAATGAACCAAATGTATCTTTGGCATATATGCCTAGGTCATAATAGTCTAAAAAGGATAAATAAACTGATTGAAGATGGATCAATGAATTCATTAAAAGTGGGGCATTTCATGTCTCTGAATCTTGTTTAGAGGGTAAAATGACCAGGAGGCCATTTTCGGCTAAAGGCAATAGAGCTAAAGAACCGTGGGAACTGGTTCACTCTGACTTTTGTAGACCTATGATTATCTGGCTACAAGAGATTTTGAATATTTTGTCACTTTTATTGCCGATTACTCAAGGTATGAATACATTTATTTGATGCACCGTAAGTTTGAATATTTTGATAAATTCAAAGTATTTAAGGCAGAAGCGGAGAAGCGTCTAGGAAAATGTATCAAGACACTACGATCTGATCGTGGTGGCGAGTATCTCTTTAGAGAGTTTAAGGATGATTTGTCAAATGAGGTAATTACATCCCAGTTGACTGCACCAGGTATTCCGCAGTAGAATGGTGCAGGAAAAAGAATGAATATTACTCTTATGGAGATGGTGAGGTCTATGATGAGTTCTTTGGATTTACCCGATTCGTTTTGGGAATTTGTATTAGAGAATGCAGCTTATATTCTAAACTTAATACCTTCTAAGTTAGTACCTTCTACTCCCACATAATTATGGACTGAACAAAAGCCTAATCTGAGACATATTTGGATTTGGGGGTGTCCAGCACACATGCTAAAAGGAACACGGATAAATTGGAACCGAAAACAGAAGTCAACTTTTTTGTTAGATATCCCAAGGGAACAAATGGTGGTTTATTTTATAATCCAAAGGATCATAAGGTCATTGTCAGTGCCAATACCTGATTCTTGGAAGATAATTATGTAATGGACCACAAGCCCAATAGTAGAAATATTCTAAAAGAGTTGAGAGAAAATACTAGTAATACGGTAGAAGAGCCACGGGGAAGCGCTATCGATATCCCATTGCGTCATCGTAGTAGGAGGATTATTGAGACACGTGTAGATCCTAAACTAGATCAGGGTGCTACTATTAACATTCTGGTTTCACAACCATAGGAGCATGTGGGTGGTGCACAAGGTTCAAAATTAGCACAGTGTGTCACTACTAGTACACAGACGTAGGTAGTGCCTCGTCGTAGTAGGAGGGTTGTTCATCAACCTGATCAGTATATGTTCGTGAGAGAGCCTTTTAACAGGATCCTAAAAAAACTAGATACTGAACCCTGTAACTACAATGAAGTGCTCCAAGATAATGATGCAGAATTATGGCAAAGGGTTATGAATTTAGAGATTGATTCTATGTACTTTAATCTGGTCTAGAAACTTATAGAACCACATGAAGAGATAAAACTCATCAGATGCAAGTGGATCTATAAGAGGAAGAGAGGAGCAGATGGGAAGTTAAAAACCTTCAAAACTAAGCTTATTGCAAAAGGGTTTACTTAGAAAGAAAGGGATCAATTATGAGGAGACCTTTTCGCTGGTAGTTATGCTTAAGTCTATCCGGATTCTCTTATCCATTGCAGCTCATTTTGATTACAAAATTTGGAAAATAGATGTCAAAATAGCTTTCCTTAATGGAAGTCTTAACGGATATATCTATATGGTATAACTAGACGATTTCATGGTAAAAGGCCAGGAGCACGTGTTGTGCAAGCTTAAGATATCTATTTATGGACTTAAACAGGCATCTAGATCTTGGAAAACTGAGTATGATCAGGCCATTAAGTCTTATGGTTTTGAACAAAGTTCTGACGAGTCCTGTGTGTACAAGAAGTGTGATGGAAGCGTGGTGATATTTTTAGTACTTTATGTGGATGATATCTTGCTCATCGTAAATGATGTGGGGGTGCTATCTTTGGTGAATGTATAATTATCTAGTCAGTTCGATATGAAAGACTTGGGAGAAGCCAATCACATCTTTGGGATCAAGCTTATGCGAGATCAGAAACAGAGGATGTTGGGCTTAGCACAAGCTACCTATATCGATACAGTCCTTACTCATTTCAGCATGTAGGATTCCAAGAAAGGGTTTCTCCCTTCCAAGCATGGAATCACTCTATCCAAGGATCAGTGTCCTAAGACAGTTGTTGAGATGAAGAAGATGATGGCGGTTTCTTATGCTTCAGTAGTAGAAAACCTCATGTATGCTATACTTTGTACTAGACCTGACATCTATTTTGCCATTGGCATGGTTAGCAGATATTAGTCTAATCTAGGGCAAAAGCATAAGACAACATTAAAACATATAATCAAGTACCAGAAAAGGATTAGGAATTATATGTTGGTTTACCAGGCAAATAGTCTAGTACCTTTGGAGTACATAGACTCGGATTTTCAATCAGATAGGGATTCCCAATAATTACCTTGGGATATGTGTTTACCTTGGAAAGTGGAACACATTGAGTATAAATATCACCTGATTCGAGAGATCGTACAGAGAAGTGATGTAGCTGTGGCCAAGATTGCATTAGGAGACAACCTTGCAGATCATTTTACAAAGAGCTTACCAGCTAAGACTTTTGACAGTCATGTAGAGAGCATGTGAGTTAGATGTATGGCAGTATGGTTTTGAGTATAAGTGGGAGATTGTTAGAGTTATATACTAAAAACCATAGTTTTGATTTTAGTATTTAATTTTATTTATTAATAAAATTAATTTTTCTATTTTATGAGGATCTTAATGAGCAATGTATGCGTTTTTTTATTTATTTAATATTGTGCATAGATATCTTTTATTCTACATAGTATTTAATTTGGTGTGTATAATTCAGCTTACACATGAAGACTAGATTATTGGTTTTTGTAAAATACAAGTTTTTAGTTCACAGTTTATATAGATTTGGACACACCATCAGTACGACTATTGCATAATGTCTTAGTAGATTTGTCTTGATTATGAGGAACGATAATTATTTCGACAATTGTTCTGAGTCATTGTGCTAGCAAATTTTGTGTGTATTGAACAAGACCAAGTTGGGGTAATTAATTTTGTACTGACTATATAAATTAATTTACACGCTATGGTTATTATGAGTTCTTATACTCTTAATTTTAAAATAATTATTATTTACATATATTTAATATTCATTTGATCCATTAGAGGGTGCGATCTTATATGGTTTATAATCCCGATAAGTTGGATAGTGATATTAATTATATTGTGTGTCACGCCCCAAAATCCAGGGTCACGTGAAAATCCACCAAACACCAATTTTATGAAAATATAGGTTTTCATATCTTTAAATCCACCTGTTTAAAACACAAGAAAACCCAATAAGCAACTCTCATAAACAGTAAACATCCTGTATAACATGCATAACTATATCGCCTTTTGGCTTACAAAACTGCCTTCAGGAATAGGCATACCAACAAGAAGGAAAATCATAAAATTCTTCTGCCACCACGGGCATCACCAAAGCTACTCATGGTCATCATCCAAAGCATCACTTGAAAATAGTTTTACAGAAAATCACACCCGTGAGCCGAAACCCAATAGAAACAGACAATACAACTGTAAAGCAGAAAATATGCAATCATATAGAGTGAGAGCGTACTCAACCACAAGCCAAAAAAGGTTTTACGTCATAAAACCCCAAGTTTCCCACAAACCTCCAAAACAGTTTTCCCTTCACAACTAAGCATTTAAACAATGTAAAACACATTTTATAGTTGAAGGAAAAACAGTAATCAAAACATGGTTCCCTCACGGAATGTACATCGTGGAAAAGAAGGATAAGATCTTATGTACCGACTCTGTCACACAGACAAAGGTGGAAACTATAAACTCCTGTCCATTACCCTAGTCCTGAACCACTTAAGGCCTGCTAGGCAATGACAAGTTCTATACAGAGCACCACGACATAAAAGCTAACTTTACGGGCCCGACAACCCGAGGAAAAAGAGCACCCAAATCGACCTTCTTTACGGGAACTACCCCGAAGGATAACAAAGGTACCTACACTACGCACGTTTCTGGACTTTCACCGAGGGTAACTCGTGCCAAATTCACGTCATCCCGGTACATCTAGATAATCTTCTAAAAATAGTACCGTAGCTTAACTACGAAAATATTTCCTCAAAACAAGACATTATACATGTATATAGATCCATCCATCAACATGGAGATCGACTAAACATTTTCAAAATGTTTTTTTCCATTTTCAAAAAAATCGTTTCAAAACCTGAGACTCAATCCCGAAGGCGAGCTCCAAACCTCCAAAACACCGAGTGTTAATATTTTCCACAAAACCACCATTTTTCACCCAAATCCACCGTTTTCAAGAAAACCCTTTGAAAACTATACTACCACGTGCCATACAGTACTATAAGTCAAGAAAAGCTAACAACATGCTTTCTATTAGAAAAACAAGGCTTAAACAGAAAATATGACATTTGATGCATTTTTACCCGATAAAAATACATACAATTACATATAACACCCTCATAACAGCAGTAGGTCTAGAATCCTGCCTCGTTGGGTAAAAACCCGACGCCTAAAAAATCGAACCTCGTCGGAACAAGAATCTGACCGGATGAGCGTGAAGCTAACAGCGTAGATAGCAAGGATCCACAAGCTGATCGTCGAAAACAAAGCTCGGGTAGGTCACATATGTAGTGAGAAGGCAAAGAACGAGAAAGAAATAAGCTTTTCCAAACATTTCAGCCCCTTCTTCTACTTATAAGCACGCCAAAAAGCCTGTTCAGTTGACTGAAAAGGCCACTTTAGTCGACTGAAGCGCCTCGAAAAACGCAAATTGCCTCAGTTCAATCGATCAAACCGTTGAGTTCAGTCGACTGAACTCAAGAAAAGTGGTTCAGTCGACCGAACCCAAGGTTCTTAACCTACTAGTTTCCACTTAAGTCTACTGAACTCACCAGTTCAGTCGACCGAACTTGCTTGGTCAAACATACTATTTTGAGTGTCGGTTTTGTGTTCTAAGGCCAACCCAACAAGCCTAAACAAGGACCGAGAAAGCGTAAAACACATCTACATGTTGTTCAACAACTCCAAAAAATAAACCATGCATCTACAATATATAACATGAAGGAGAAACACGTAATCATGTATAAATAATTCAAAATAACAAGGTTCGAGGTCTCACAACTCTGCCCCCCTTAAGGAATTTTGCCCCCGAAATTCACTACAAGGTCATGAGGTAAACAGGTCTGGGTATCTAGCTCACATTCCAGACTCAAGCTCCCAAGTCGCTTCCTCAACCCCGTAATGAAGCCACTGAACTTTGACATATGCAATCATCCTCCCCTGTAACACTTGCTCCTTTGTATCCAGAATCCTCACTCGGCGTTCCTCATACGTGACATCCTCATCAACTCGCAACTCAGTTCAATCCAATACATGAGACGGATCCAGCTTATACCTCCGAAGCATAGAAACGTGAAAGACGCTATGCACAGATGCCAACTGAGGTGGCAAAGTCAGATGGTATGCTACCACCCCAATCCTCTCTAGGATCTCGAAGGGTCCAATAAAGCGTGGTGATAGCTTCCTGCGACGACCAAACCTCATCAACCCTCTGCGTGGCGAGACCTTCAGAAACACATGATCTCCCACTGCAATCTCTAACGGTCTCCTCCTCTGATCCGCATAACTCTTCTGGCGGCTCTGAGCTATCACCAGATGTTGACGAATCACGGTGATCTGCTCTGTCATCTCCCGTACTAAGTCGGGTCCCATAACAGTGGTCTCTCCCACCTCTGTCCAACACGCCGGCGATCTACACGGCCTACCATACAGAGCCTCATACGGTGCCATCCCAATACTGGATTGATAGCTGTTGTCGTATGCAAACTCTGCCAATGATAGATGATCCTCCCAAGAACCCCAAAAGTCAAGCACACAAGCCCTCAACATGTCCTC
>JAUMHN010408721.1:0-14731 GCA_032360265.1 Heliamphora ciliata
AACGTTATGTATTTTTAATCAGTTCAAAACTCTTAATGATGTAATATTTATGATATCTAAATATGAATGAATGGTTAGAATATTTTTCTTATCTATACTTATGTATGTCCTAACGTGCCCAAAGGACGGAGCGTCACATTTAGTACGGGCAGGAATGAGATCTACGGTAAATCACCCCATGTCGTTAGCCGCATATAAGTAGTATGGTCTGGGAGCGTGTAGTTGCGGCATGCAAAGTGATTGGGAGTAAAGTGCATGGGAACGTAGTGGTACTGTGAAGGTGAGTACCCATTGTAGAAACGTGGCATGGTGGTATGGGACAGGAACTCTTGGTGAGACCGAGGAAACTGTCATCTTGTGCAACGATCCAAGAACATTGTGAACTTTAGGTTGGAACATTTGTGAACGTCATATTGGAATATCTATGAAATTTATGTTGTCATTACAATCTGCTTATCATCGTATATGCATCTTTGTGTTGTTTGATAATGTGTGATAAGGGTAGGATAGTAGGGTATTGGTTGTTCCAACTGGGCGTCGCAGCTCATGGTGTCTTATGCCAGGTGAAAAACAATTTAATGAGGAAGCAACATCGGAGGAAGGATGAAACCATGGCTAGTATCTAACGAAGAAACTCTGTTTGAAGTTTGAAGGATTTTACGTTTTGAAGTTCAATTGTAGTTTTATTTTGTTGAACTATTTTTAAAGGCTTGGGTTGTAATATAGTTGAAGGCACCTTTCATCTAATGTTAAAGTTTACCTTTCTTTTGTTCATCTATTTGAATCAGTATTGTTATTTTTTAAAAAAAAACTATGACCTATTTTTTCACAATTAATTAGGAAAAGATTTTTTTTTTGTAACATAAGATGTCTCCGAAAATTGGGGCGTCACAACTTGGTATCAAAGCTTAGGTTTCAACACCCTAGAGACCTTGGGTAATGGGTAGAACTAGGTTCTAATTGTGTTTATTATATATACTAGTTATATGTACATATAATGTGTTACTATGTATGTGACGCCCCGTCCTACGGGTACGTCGGAACATACGTAACTATAAATAAAAAAAATATTCTAGATGAGCATTAATATTACATATGATAATTACTACATCATTAACGGTTCAGAATTTGTTCAAAGTACTTAATGATTACAGTCATCCAGAAAACTTAACAAAAGATCAAAAAGTAAATATCCTACGTCTTCAAGCGGCACTGTTAGGATCTGCTGGCTCCTGCCACTCTCGCTCTTCCCCAAAATCTTCTTCTTCGACGAACCCGCCTTCTTCAAATGGTTCTTCTTCTTCACCTGTGACACGAATTCCATGAGCCGGAGCCCAGAAGAAAATTTCTTAAACCGTCTAACAAACTCACAACAAAATATCCTACAATGCATATCGTATAATACCCAATACAAGTTTAAGGACAAAGAGATAGACAATTTATCATTTTCAACAGGGCAAGCACATATAAGAACAGTGGTGCGAGTGCGTGATGCAGATGAATGCAATGCAGTAGCCCAACCCGACATACATTCGGAACAATATCATGAATTTCGCGCCGAAAATTACAGAGTAGACTAGATGGCACATTGATCACCTAACCTATCCTCGCCTCGTTGCGAAAGGTAAACCCTCACCTTGGCTACATGCCTTAGTCATTTTACGCAATGGCAACGGCGTGGGGGCGGGACAACCAGTTTTATCCATCCTTATCCGGGCCAACCGATCCCACATTAAAGACTAGAATGGTTGTTAGGCGTCAACCCAGAGTCTAATTAAAGCTAGTAATGAACCCATGGTGCCTAATCCCCCTTTTTATAATAAACAATCTCCCAATTTAATTTCAAATATGGCAACCAGGGACGCCCTAGATCCACAACCACAGAAAGAATGATTTCGTATTACCCAACCTAATTTGAACGGTATGAAGGGACTCCGATAACCCAAGATGAAATATGGAAATGCTCATGATGTGCAATATGCTTCTCGTGTGCAATTGATTATAGCATGGCATATAAACACGGTATGGCATAGGGTATAACTTGCTAAAGCATCAAGCACAAGCATGCGAAACATAATCATAATTTATGTGACATAAAATCGTACTATCGGCATGAGTTCACTTCATCAAAATTATCATTTTCATACATTAATTACTCACAAAGTTCATATAAAGTTTATATACTCAAGTTTCACAAAATAACACGACATTCGTACACTGAGCAAATTTTATGTAAACGTTCAATTGCTAGTTTTTAAGTTGCAACAGTGTTTTGAAGTACTTAGATATTGATTTAATTTCTTAAGTTTAAACACCAATTAGATAAAAATATTTTCTACAACTTTCATGTTTAGCACTAAAGTTAGATCCTAGGGCAAAAAGGTCATTTGATTTAATTTAGGAAAAACCATTCAGCACTTTACAGAGAACAGTGCAGAATTTAGGCCTCTATTGGTCACAATTTTGGGGCATCAATTCAAGGACTATCGATCTGATATTTGGTGAGGTTTTAGTTTAAGGTGTTCCCTACAAGTTTCATGTTTTGTGCTAAGACAAGTTGTTGGGGAAACATTTGATATTTTGGCTAATTTATAAAAAGGGTTCAATAAATCTAAAAAGGGTCTACAGAGTAGGTTTTTAACAAAAAATGCTCAAAACCTTTGGGGTATTATCCGAGGGTATTTTAGGCTGATTTGTGCTCAGTATTTATTTTAATATGTTAGCTACATTTTTTTATATTTACCACTTTTGGATTTGGTTTCTAGAAATTTTGGTCTTTGATCTCACAAAAATGTGTGACAGAGAACTCTGTCAGTCACTGAATCTAAATAGTGACTTAGAGAAGTGTTTTGACCTATCAAGAATTCATACGTTTGGCTCATTTGTGGTGGATAGTAAGATAAATATGTCCTCTACAAGTTTTATCTTTTGACTCAAGTTCGGTTCTCACTCTAACTTAGGGTTTTTAGGTCTGTAACTTAGAGTAGTCAAGATGTAACACTCTTTAGTAAAAATGACATATCTGAAGTTCTACCCAACAAAATCACTTCAAAATAATTTTTTATGAAAGAGAACTCAAAAATCTAGGTCTGGACACAAAAATCACTTTAAGATCAGTTTTCTACAATTAGTTTTCTCAGAGTGGTCAAGATGTAACACTCTTTAGTAAAAATAACATATCTGGAGTTCTACCCAACGAAATCACTTCAAAATAATTTTTTATGAAAGAGAACTCAAAAATCTAGGTCTGGACACAAAAATCACTTTAAGATCAGTTTTCTACAATTAGTTATGATATTTTAAAGTTCGTGGAAGAAAGTAGGTAAGCCCAGAAAATAAGGTTACTTAGGGTTTTTAATAGCTTAGCTCATGCGGTGTCCATTTTTGACGTGTTTTCTTTGCATGTATGTCATAAACTCATATAAATCAAAACTCCAGAATATATTTAATCCATAAAACTCAAAAATATACACATGCAAACACATGCAAAGCTTGATCATGCATAAACAGTCCACAAACTACTCCTACAACGCCTTTTTGAGTTATTCCTTGTTTCTTATTTTTAGGGTTCATTATAGAGATGGATTGAAAGCTATTTTATGGGAGGATATCAGAAGGTTTTAGGAGATTTTCTTACCTCTTTTGATGTTCAAAAGATTGTAGGAGAATAGGGCTTAGCTTTATTACCTCCTTGATCCTTTCCTCTTCCTCTTTCCTCCTTCTTTCTTCTTCTCTCCTTCTTCTTTGAGAACACTTAGAAATTTTTGGTGGTCTCTCTCTCTCACCCTCTCAGCCGAATGCATGAAGGAGAATGGGGGGCTTATGTCTTGTTTTTATAGAAAAATTGTAATTGAGGGTTAATTATTACACCTAATTCAAATTTTAAATTTTTCTTGGCTCCTATTGGTTGCATGAGAGGTGGGAGCTATTTGAGACATGAAAAAAATCAGATTTGGGCAGGTGGGGTTTCGGCCATGGCAATTTTGGGGCAGACAAAACTGATTTTGTGTTTAATTATAGTTTTAAATTGTATTTTGGTACCATTTTGTGAAAGAAAATACATAAAATATTAATTTTTTGTATCTTTTTGGCACCTAAACTTACTAAAATCTATTATATTAATGTGTTTAAAGTTAATTTATTCTTCCCATGATTTATCATAATTTTGATAACAATTAAGTAAATAAGTGTAGGCTTTTAAGCTAAATTAAGCTAGTTTGACTAGAATTGACCTTTTGACTTATTTATTATGCAGAGATTTTAAATAATTATTTGTTTGCTTTTATTGACCTATATCATTATATTATTATGTATATTACTTATAAAAAAAGTATTAGGTCAAAATAATGCTTAATTTATACACTTTTTCTCATTTTTAAGCATAAAAAGATAAAAAGTAGCTTTTAGGCACATATCCCTAGGTGGCCAATCATGCAAGGGTAATTTGGTCATTTTTGTTGTTATTTTGTCTTTTATTAATTAATTGTATATAAATAGCTAATTTTGGGTGTCCATATGTCAAATTTTGGACTTTTTGAACTTTTTTATTATACTATGGGCAAAATGGTCATTTTATTCTAATTATGAGAATTTTTTATTTTTAATTTTATATTTTATATTATTTACTTTATTTAAGCTGTCTCGAGACTCTTCTGAGTATTTGGCTTTTAGGGTTTTCGGTTTAAATTAGGATTTTCGGGCTAATTATGATTTTTTCTATTCATATAGCGACCTAAGTTCTCATCGTATATCTTTCGCTAATACTAGGGTTTGAGCCGGGTTGTTACAATGTATTAGGTCTAATATATTTTCTTGTTCTTTTAGGATATCATCCTTGTTGTATTCCAAAAAGAATTTCAAACTTGAGTCTTTTAATAGTGATATCTAATTTTAGCAATAACTAAACTTACTATTATTGATCCTAACTTTATAACGAATCATGCGTGCTTGTAGAATGGTTAAAATAAGGCTTAACAATCATAATAACCAGAAAGTTGTTATTAATAGTTGCAACGACAATCATCCCACTAATAATGCTAATGCCAACAACACCACTATCAATCTTTATGTCAAAAGATCTCATCAAATTTGCAGAACCAACGTATATGAACCACTATAAACCACAACCAGATCAAGCTTTCCTAATAAGAATGAACTTGAATTGTCTGAGAGCATGATTTCTTACCCCTTTTGATTGATCAATTCAATTAGATTTTTTTCTAAGAAGGTTGTTGTCACGCCCCGACACCCGAGTCACATGAAACACCCACAAACAACCACACCAAGCTAAAACACAACACCCAACCCGATGTTTCACTCTCAAAATAAAGGACATACATGCATTTAAATATATCACCCTCAGGCTTACAACCCAAGGTTCCAACACTAAAAACATGTAAAATATTACATGATCCAAAAAGAGATAAAAAAGAAGACTACAGGTTTTCTGCCCCAACCGACTCCTTCAGATCAACCTGCGTGATCGTATGCACCTGAAAAAATATTTTCAAATCCCACATCGTGAGTCAAAACTTAGCAAAAACTAAACAAATATGTAATAAAACTTAAACATGCTTATGCGAAAAGATATGGATATTTTGACTCACACAAGCCTCAAAAACAGTTTGATATATATATACGTATATACTACATTGCTTCACATGCAATCATCGACTCTCATGAGCCCCACACGCAACACATGTCTGTATCAACTCTCAATAGCATCGAAAATAGTTCTATAAAATACACGATGATTCACATAAGAACGGCACAAGCCACATATGCGACCCACGCAATTCACGCAACACATGCAATCCGTGCAACACACGCAACACATGCATTTTCACGGGTTTTCACCGAAGAACCAATATCTGCCCCTCATTATACATCTTCACGGGTTTTCACCGTAAAACCAATATTCGCTCGTCTTTATGCATCTTTAAAACCAGAGTTTTGATGCACAAAATTATGTACAACACCACATTTCACAAAACGACATCACATGCCACACAACTTGTCATCCACTAACCCGAGAGACCAACAATCAATAAAACAAAACTCAACCCCGAAGGCTAGCATCAAATCTCCAAAAAACTCAATTTTCACAAACATTTTCATAAAAAACTATCTTTTTCCAAAACTCGCCTCTTAAAAAAAGAACTATGGACCCAAACACGTCACGCACACAACAATGTATAAACACCATGTTTAACAAAATCACGTCATCCCCGAAGACGACAAAAAAATAAAAACAAACCCCCAAGGCCCCACCATGACTAGCTAAAACAAGAAAAAAAAAAAACCCCTTTAGGAGTTCAGTCGACTAAACCCCACAACTCAGTCGACTGAAAAGCTATTGGAACCCAAATATTTCCTAGAACCTAGGTCAATCGACTGCATCATCCCATTCAGTCAATTGGATCATGGCGGAAACAAACCCTAGCGACGAAAAAAGCCTTTTAACCCCAAAACCGAAGCAACCAAACTCCCTTTTGATACCCTCGGACATACACAAGCCCCAAAACTACAAAGAAACACCAAAAAGAACACCTCAAAACCCTTTTTGTCCAATCGAAAGCAACCAAAAATGATTTAGCAACAAAACCCAACTTTTTGAAACATAAATCAACTTTTCATGCATTTTTAAATGGTAAAAACACATACGATTTCACGTAGCACCCCTTTAAGACATTAGAGTATAGGATCCTACCTCATTGAGTAAAAAACTCGACGCCTCAAAAAATAAACCTCGTCGAAATGAGATTCCGTCCGGATGAACACGAAGCCCTCGGTGTAGATAGCAAAGATCCGCTATTCGATCGCCCAAAACAGAGCCCCAAGCCCCCCAAAAACTAGAGAGGAGGTAGAGGTTTCAAGTGTATAATGAAATATCTAACAAAATATCTCATGAAAATATTTAATGGCTGATATTTATAGGCCCCGCCCGAAAATATCTTTTTTTTTAACTTCTCACCACAACGCCCAACGGCCCCGGGATCCAACCCAACATGCAGTTTTAAACCCGAACAAGCTTAAAACGCATAAAAACAAATGATAAACAACTCGTCAAAAAATATCGTAAAAATTAAAACGGGTCATGGTCTCACAACTCTACCCCCTTAAAGGAATTTTGTTCCTGAAATTCAACACCGACTCTCAAGCTAAACACCCTCCATCAACCACCAACAATCTCTTATGTAAACCCAGCAACACTGCACAACAGCAAAAATGCCCCAGCAACTGAAACCCCAAGACTATCGTCACACAAAGTGAACACGTCTTCAAAGAATAGATCGCCACCAAGACCACCCGTGCCTGCAAGTCTCACTGACACAACTATTATCCATACAACTACTACCCTCGCCACACTGCCACATACTGGCTCAATCGCACTGCGCAATACACACTAAGGACTATCTCCGCGGGTCCAAACACACGATGTCGAACCCCAACACCGGTCACATGAAGTCACATGTTCCACACACCAACCTTACTTAAGTCCCGATGATCAACTGATGACCACCCACTTAGATACCACATCTCTATCCTGCTGAAGCCAACAATGCCGTCACTAAAGCTGACAAAACGCTTATCCATGAGGAACAACGCAAACACCCAATTTCCAGAGAAAAAATCACTTAATTCACCTAGAGTACCAAAGAATGCACTTCATCAAAACCTTTATCCTCTAGTCAGTCTTTCATTATGAACCACAATTCTCACCCTGAAGATACACTAGGTGTCACACCATTGTTCATGATAAGATTTCGCACAACTGAAGACCAGCCCGGTAGCATAGCCACAAAACCAACACAGTCATTGACCCCAGCGAGTCACTTGGACATAATATGCCATACAGATAAAACACTTCATAGGTACCCACTATCCTACACGAACTCAATCATACCTCCTGTGGAATAGTACATCGCTACACAACTCAACATGTCGCCATCAAAGCACTCAAACCCAAGACTTATCCGCCAAGTAACCAACCATGACTTGCCTCTCACACTTAGCAATTTCCACTTATGCAGAACTCATCACGACCCTTCCGTTCCAAACCCAACAATCACGTTACTCCCAACAGGTCATAGCAACCCAAGCTTCTCAAACATCGAATCCTTTCCTACTCATACCTTACCACATTCTCAGGATCACCATCCGAACAAACGGTTACACCAAAACATACCACGTACCACAGTCGACGACCACTCCTTGACTCAATTCAGAGCTCCAAACATAACACAATCCCAAACTCACAAGACCATCCATAACACAACCTCAATTTTCCGTAACATATTCTCAAGAAAAGCCATCTACCAAAACCAAACCACTAACCATACTTTAATCACACCCGAACAAAACTCTGCTCATACAAATGCTCAACAGTTTATCAACCAAGGCTAACTCCATGTGGCTCACCCCATCTTACCAACGAGTTCCACTGAGCACCAAGCGGTTAACACTCAATCCATAATCTTACCTCTCAGCAACCAACAGCAACCGAGCATACATCCAAGACCCAAATCATGGCTTCGCCCTCTTCAAGGATACATAGTTCATATATATAAGAAATATATAACATATAATGCAACACGTCACACTAACATAAACATTAACCACATAATCATTCTAACACTTAGCCATGTATGTTCATACTAAATAAACCCCACATACCAAGGAGAACCGACAAGAGTGACGCGTCAATTGGATAACCTACTTAGATTCCTTGCCAGAAAACACGTCGGCCAAACGTATTTCTAACTTGGCTTTCAAGTTTGTTAATCCAAAAACCCGATGGCAAGACTAATCAAACCTAAGGTCAAACCCCCATGCTCACATATACACGTCATTCACATATTCAAGAAATGATCGTACTCGTGTTATCAAAACATCTAAACACATACAATCAAACACACACAATCAACCTCACAAGATGATGCACCCTCTTTTCACGGCTCTTAGGTATTCGAACCCAGAGCTCTAATACCATTCTGTCACGCCCCAACACTCGGGTCACGTGAAACACCCACAAATAACCACACCAAGCTGAAACACAGCACCCAACCTAATGTTTCACTCTCAAAATAAAGGATATACATGCATTTAAATATATCTCCCTCAAGCTTACAACCCAAGGTTCCAACACCAAAAATATGTAAAACATTACATGATCCAAAAAGAGATAAAAAGAAGACTACAAGTCTTCTGCCCCAACCGGCTCCTTCAGATCAACTTGTATGATCGTATACACCTGAAAAATATTTTCAAATCCCACACTGTTAGCCAAAGCTCAGCAAAAACTAGACAAACATGTAATAAAAGCTAAGCATACTGATGTGAAAAGGTATGGATATTTCGACTCGCACGAGCCTCAAACATAGTTTGATATATATACATATATACTACAATGCTTCACATACAATCACCGACTCTCACAAGCCCCAACTCTCACGAGCCCCACACTAAACACATGTATGTATCAACTCTCATGAGCCCCGAAAATAGTTCTATAAAATCCACGATGATTTAACTAATGACGGCACATGCCACATATGCAACCCACGCGACTCACACAACACATGCAACCCGTGCAACACACGCAACCCGTGCAACACACGCAACACATACATCTTCTTGCTAAACAAACCCCACGAGCCCCACACGAAACACATGTATGTATCGACTCTCATGAACCCCAAAAATAGTTTTATAAAATTCACGATGATTTAACTAATGACGGCACATGCCACATATGCAACCCACGCGACTCACGCAACACATGCAACCCGTGCAACACACGCAACACACGCAACACATACATCTTCATGCTAAATAAATCCCACATACCAAGGAGAACCGACAAGAGTGACGCGTCAATTGGATAACCTACTTAGATTCCATGCCAGAAAACATGTCAGCCAAATACATTTCTAACTTGGCTTCCAAGTTTATTAATCCAAACGCCCAAAGGTAAGACTAATCAAATCTAAGGTCAAACCTCCATGCTCACATATACACGTCATTTATATATTCAAGAAATGATCGTACTCATGTTATCAAAATATCTAAACACATACAACCAAATACACACAATCAACCTCATATGGTGATGCACCCTCTTCTCACAACTCTTAGATATTCGAACTCAAAGCTCTGATACCATTCTGTCACGCCCCGACACCAGGATCGCATGAAACACCGACAAATAACCACACCAAACTGAAACACAACACCCAACCCGATGTTTCACTCTCAAAATAAAGGACATACATGCATTTAAATATATCGCCCTCAGGCTTACAATCCAAGGTTCCAACACCAAAAACATATAAAATATTACATGATCCAAAAAGAGATAAAAAGAAGATTACAGGTCTTTTGCCCCAACCGGCTCCTTTAGATCAACCTGCGTGATCGTATGCACCTGAAAAATATTTTCAAATCCCATACCGTGAGCCAAAGCTCAGTAAAAACTAGACAAACATGTAATAAAAGCTAAACATACTGATGCAAAAAGCTATAGATATTTCGATTCACATGAGCCTCAAAATAGTTTGATATATATATATATATATATATATATATATATATATATATATATATATACTAGAATGCTTCACACACAATCATCGACTCTCACGAGCCCCACACGCAACACATGTATGTATCGACTCTCATGAGCCCTGAAAATAGTTATATAAAATTCACGATGATTTAACTAACAACGGCACATGCCACATATGCGATCCACATGACTCACGCAACACATGCAACCCGTGCAACACACGCAACACATGCATCTTCACGGGTTTTCACTGTAAGACCAATATCCGCCCTTCATTATGCATCTTTACGGGTTTTCACCGTAGGACCAATATCTGTCCCTCATTATACATCTTTAAAACCATAGTTTTAATGCACAAAATCATGTACAACACCACGTTTCACAAAACGACTTCACATGCCACACAACTCGTCATCCAACAACTCAAGAGACCAACAATCAATAAAACGAAACTCAACCCCGAAGGCTAGCTCTAAACCTCCAAAAATTTCAATTTTCACAAACATTTTCATAAAAAACTATCTTTTTCCCAAACTCGCCTCTTAGAAAAAGAACTACGGACCCAAACACGCCACGCACACAACAATGTATAAACACCATGTTTAACAAAACCACGTCATCCCCGAAGACGACAACAAAACAAAAACAAACCCCTAAGGCCCCACCACCACTAGCCAAAACAAGGAAAAAAAAACACCCCTCTTTAGAAGTTCAGTCGACTGAACCCCATAACTCAGTCGACTAAAAAGCTACTGGAAAGGAGTCAGTCGACTGGATCACCACCCCCAGTCGACTGAAAAGCTACTGGAACCCAAAAATTTCATAGAACCCAGGTCAATCGACTGCATCATCCCATTCAGTCGACTGGATCATGGAGAAAACAAACCCTAGCGACGAAAAATGCCTTTTAACCCTAAAATCGAAGTAACCAAACTCCCTTTTGATACCCTCAAACATACACAAGCCCCAAAACTATAAAGAAACACTAAAAAGAACAACTCAAAAACCCTTTTTGTCCAACCCAAAGCAACCAAAAATGATTTAGGAACAAAACCTAACTTTTTGAAATATAAATCAACTTTTCATGCATTTTTAAATGGTAAATATACATACGATTTCACGTAGCACCCCTTTAAGACATGAGAGTCTACAATCCTATCTCGTTGAATAAAAAACTCAACGTCTCAAAAAATGAACCTCGTTAAAATGAGATTCCGTCCGGATGAACACGAAACCCTAGGTGTAGATAGCAAGAATCCGCTATTCGATCGCCAAAAACCAAGCCCTAGGCCCCCCAAAAACTAGAAAGAATGCAGAGATTTCGAGTGTATAAAGAAATATCTAACAAAATATCTAAGGGCTGATATTTATAGACCTCGCCCGAAAATATCATTTTTTTGTTTTGAACTTTGCACCACAATGCCCAACGGCCCCGGGGGAACCCAACATGCATTTCTAAATCCGAACATGCATAAAATGCATATAAATATGTAATTATAAAAATGATAAACAATGCGTCGAAAAAAATACCGCAAAAATTAAAATGGGTCAAGCTTTCACAGTTGTTTTCCTAATAAAATAGTCAAACCCTTATTCTCTTTCCACCTAAGCATAACAAAATTGTTTTTCTAATAAAACAGTCAGAATCTTATCCTCTTTTGACCTAAGCACTATTTTATTCCTACTCTCTTGTTGTATGTTCCTTTTAACCTTTTTTTGTGTGGTTTATACTCCTCTTTATTCAATCAAACAAGTTGAAAACGTTTAGTAGCTTTAGCTACCAAATGTATCATGTTCTTTCTTGTTGTTTCTTGCTCTTAAAGCGACTACTAAAAGAACAAAAAGGTGAATAACTTCTTTAGTTCATTGTTTTCACCCAATAGAGAGGACAATAGGCTACGTTAAGATAAGGTGAACGCATTGATCTTTTAAGGTGTTGTACGTTGATGGATACTTTACTTGAGCAGTGATAATTAGACAAGTTTCATTGGTTTGTTGGTACGTCATTGGGTGTTAAAAAAAATAATGCGATAATGATTTTTTAGAGAATGATAATATTTGATTATGAAGTTAGGAGTTTTATATATGCACATCATTATTTGGTGATTTATTGTGCTTATATTAAATTTACATGAAGATCTTAATAGTCTTTATTGGAAGTTAATAGTAAGATCATATAAATATAATTACATAACCTCATCTGTTAGTTGGTGAAAATTGGAAATGCAACATCAAGGATATTTTACTAATGGCAAAACGAAAGAATATATATATATATATATATTATTTTTACCAACAGTGAATATATGGTTATACTCATGATTTATAAATTAGATGTCAATACTTAATGGATGGCTACGAGGACCTTAGCCACCTTACAAGTTAGGATAGTTGGAAAAAAAAAGAGTAAATGGCGTATTGCATACTAGATCTCTATCGTACTTGAGGAAATAGTCATGGCCAAATATCTTGATCTTATAAATGAAAATGATCATATTGCTGAGCTTTTATGGTTAATCTTAACATTATGAGTACCTTTGGAATTATTTGAGGTATATGGTGATAAATAGATTGATATAATTGAATGCATAATTAGTTTGGTTGTGATTTATAGATTGGGAAGAGTCACAATTCGATAATATGTTCGATGTTAAAATAGTATTATTTGGATGACATTACCATTAATGTATTGGGATATATTGTGAGTAAAAAACTTGAAAGTGAAAGGACAAACAAGTAACATAATTATGTAGGTGTTGTAGTAAATCTTAATTATACATATAATATTGGAGAACTTAGGCTTTTTGATAGATACGAAATTTTGGAAGTGTTAGAACTAGAATCTGATATTTTAAGAACAAAACTATTTTTAGGGGGATAGTTAAGTTTACTACCACCAATCTTGTGTAATTTACGTCACCTAATCAGTTTAGTAGATAGTAACATTTGTTTATGTTGAACCCTCTCAACAAATTTTAATTTTTGAGTTGTGTAAATCATATTGATTTAACCCCTATCGAACAAACGAGACACCATCCTTGAGATTATCCTTATTATTTTTTTTCCCTTTAGAATCTTGTTGGATTACTCTGTTGAGAGAATGACTTCCAAATATAAATATATATTTGTCCTCTTGAAACCCTTTTAAGGAGATTGGACATTGATACTTTATTTTAAATGCATTTGGCTGACATAACTTTAGGATAAATAACTAGTTTGGCTTCCATTGCTCAACCTCATTTTCGTTAGACCTAATTGTTGTAATTCAATCTCCATTCTCAAAAAAAAAATGAATTGAATATGGGGTAATTAAACTAAGACCCGATCAAGCACCTGAATTCGATTCCGATGGTCAATAACTTAATTAGCCAACCGAATAGTTCTTTTTTTTTTACTATGATCTACCCTAGGTATAGATGTCATTAACCACGTGTCAAAATGAATTGGGATATGAGCTGACACAAAAAAAACATAGTGGTAACATACAACTTAGAGAACTAAAATTAAAGACTGTAATTGACAAAAAAAGAAAAAGCTGGCCCACAATCTGTAATTGACAACAACGGTCCCTGTGCTTAAAATTAAAGACTGTAACAACCCGCACCCGAGGTCTCACTCTCAAGATAAAAGTCATACATGCATTAATATATAACGCCATCAGGCCTACATCACAAGGCTCCAAAACAAAACAAAAAAAACATATACAACATTACATGTTCCAAAAAGAGCAAAAAGGAAGACTATAGATCTTCTGCCCATTCGGCTCCTACAGATCAACATGCGTGATCATATGCACCTAAAAAACGTTTTTAAATCCCACATCGTGAGCTAAAGCCCAGCAAAAACTAGACAAACATGAAATAAAATCTAAACATGCTAGCAGAATAATATGAATGTTAGGACTCTCCCGAGCCACAAAAAAAATTTTACATGATCAAAATGAAATGCGAAAAAACATCAAACTTTTTTGACTCACACGAGCCCCGAAAATAGATTTTACAACAATTCACAGTGATTCACATGCAATCCATGCAATGCAACTTCTCGGGCTTTCACCGAAGAACCACAAACCTATCTAATGCATCGTCAACCAGAGTTAACATTCACCTAACCATGAAAAAATATCATGCTTCACATGCAACCCGCACAACACACGCAACACAT
>JAUMHN010408732.1:0-14728 GCA_032360265.1 Heliamphora ciliata
TGGATATAAATAACACACTTATATAATTTTTCTACATTGAGTTATGATATACCAAAAATCAGGGCAGAAAGCTCAAAACGCCCAAAACTCAGGCCTATTTTGGTTCTAGTCTCTTAGTGTAATGTATATGAGTTTTTTTACCCATATTCTTTGTATACATGTGTTGTACTTCAATATATCAATGTTCCAGAACTTATAGTACTCATGGAACCCATGAAAAAACCCACACAAAATCACGACTTCAACATTCATACCAAACAACCCCAAAAACCAACCATGACGCCTTTAGTTTTGAGTTTTCGGTTCTTGATCTTTGATTTGTGTTTCAAAATTATAAAAGAGGTATTTGATATGTATAAAATCAGAAGTGTAAGTGCTTTGATTACCTTGTATAGAAGGTATTTCTTGGTAATGAAAAACCTTGGACTTAGCTTTCAAGCTCTATGGATCCTCCTTCTTTCTTTTTCTTTCTTTTTCTTTCTTCTCTTTTCTTCTCTCTCTCTCTCTCTCTCTCTCTCTCTCTCTCTCTCTATATATATATATATATATATATATATATATATATGCACAAAATTATGAAGAAAATGGTGGGTTGGGTCTCTTTTTATAGCTAAAAGTCAAATAGGAAGCTTCTTAAGAAGTTTTCTTAACCATGGGTTAACTAACCTTAGTTACTTTAAACTTAACTTGAGTTTATGAAACTTGCTCACGAACTTTTGGCACATTTTCCTAGGTTAGTCACTTGAGTATATATATATAATTATATGTATATATATATATACATATATATCTATATCAAAATAATTTTTTTATTTAATTATAGGAAAAAATTTGAGTGTTTTCACATTGTTCGTTTCATGACTTTTCGAACGTAACTCTTATCTTAAACGACTTGGACTTATAACTTTAAATTCTTATCCTCAACATTAGTGTTTTAGTATATGCTTGTGTGGTTCCCACTTTGTCCCGAGTCTCGGGCTCAAAAAGGTTAAACGATTAGGCCGGTTCTTCTTACCGAACTTAGGTTCGAGATTTCGTTTCTTTTGAGATATTCTTTTTTTTTTATTTGTATCTTGAGTTCGGGTTATTACAGGTCAAACTAGTCCTGAGCAAGAAGAAACGATTCTAATCTTCTTGGCTAATATGAACCTTTTTTAAGTCTTCAGCCACTTTTTTTTGGCTATTCATCTATAGTCATAGATGGTAGGACCATTGTAACGTTCCGAAACTCGGGGACATCTAGAGCGACAATTAACTAATAATAGTGCAGAATAGTATTAAGCGATTAATACCCATCAAGCAAAAAAGTAAGAATATCATAAAATTAAGATTACAGACCTAAAAGTAAAGTGTACTTAACAGAAAATATTAAAGAAAGTAGCACCAAGTCCGATAAGCTCAAAAATTAAGTGTAGCAGACTGGTAGAATTCTGGCTCACGGGAGCCACGGTTCTACCTCCTTTAGCACAAGATTTTTGACAAGAACTTCTGCATCCTCAAAATCTGGCATAAAATGCCGTGAGCAAATACAGGTTAACATATAGTAGGTAGAAAAATAGAATAAATATGACAGTGAGCAATGATGAGAATGATGCAACCAATTTAAACTTTCTATTTCAATTGAAAACTTAAGTTGTTTTAGGTTCTCCCAGCCTGGGGAAACCATCCTAAGCCCCATGATCCCTATCATGCTGACCAAGTTTACCGACCGACAAAGAGCGTTTAAGCCGTGGAATGACTACGTAGCAGACTAAGTGTCCAGCCCGGTCATCACTAATGGCAAGGGCGTGGACAAGTTAACACTTCAGGCCCTCAACTCTCAGGTCGAGGTCAAACGCAGGATCGCGAAATCTAATTCCTATTATTACGCCATCCGAACCGCCTTCACCAGTAATACAATTTATAACAACGTGCGTTTAGCACTAAGGGCAAAAATCATTCAAAAATAACCAAGGCATAAAGCCACAATTTTTCCAAGTGTCATTATACCACTCTAAAATTCAATTTCATCTCTTTCTTAAATCTTTAAGTGAACCCCGTAAAAATCCCGTAAAACCCATCCCAATGATGATGCGGCATAATATAATATGCTAAAGTTACAATTTCTCAACTAACATGAGAATTCTTGCATAGATATGAGCATGTAAGACAAAAAATGCATTAATTAATCTAAAGTCACCTCAACATACTTAAGCTAAATACATTGTGCATGGGTCAACGATTTTAACTAAATTTGCATGTGAATAATTCAACCACTAAAATCATGTAAATATATCAAGGTAATAATACACATTTTAATTATTTAATCATACATAACACAGCATAGGAAACCTAAAACAATAGCATTAACGCAAAATTACACTTCACCACAGTCAGAATTTTTAGGTTTTAGCTACTGATTTTAGTGTTTTTAAAATACTTAGACTCGGAATTAAAATTTAAAATTTAAAATTTGGTAGGCTCCCTATTTGGGATGTTCTGAACACTTTTTATGTTTTACACTTTTCTAAATTTTCCTCTAAGGCCTCGGTTTTGAAAAAATAAATTTCTGTGACAATGTAGAGAAAAATTACAAAATAGTGACACGAAAACTCAGTGGCTTCAAAAAATAGAAATGAGACTTAGACTTAAAAATTAATTTTTAAGATTTTTGAAGTGGTAGATCTATGAGTTTAGAAGCTTTGAGATTTGACCTTGTATTTGTTTCAGTTTTCTAGAATATATTATGAATATTCTACGAAATAGTGTCCAAATTCGACACACTTTGGGAGAATCATCGTCATTTTCTCTATACACATGCAAACGGGTTGATTCTAGTGGGGTTATAAAGATAAGACGTTTATCTATTCAACCACATAAAAATCATACCAAGATCTTATTACTGCAATAAATGGCATGGATTCAAAGTGATCTATCTAGACAGCCATTTTAGCCTAATTTACTTCTCTATTTTTAGAATAATAAACAAAAAGATTTGGAGTTCAAGAAAATTCGTACATGTAAATAATATATATATGGAACTACAGTAAAAACTTTAAAAATTCTTGATGAGTCTAGATCATTAAAAAAAATGACAAAAATTGAATTTTTGACAAAAATTCTTTCTAGATAGATTTAAGTGTGAAGAAAATATGTGCTTTTTAAACTTCTAGACCCATGGCCCTTGCATGTATAGCTATATCTCTCATATATATAACTTATATATGAAATATATACCATTTGCATGGATCAAAAGTAAGAGAAGAAGGTGGATGATTAAGGAGAAAGAATAAAAGTAAGAAATAGATTCAAAACCACATCTCATATATTTGAGCATGGATCTTAAATCTAGAGGAGTTTAGAAGCTAAGAAAATCGTAGTATATGAAAAATAAGTGTATAAAAATTATTGTTCCTACCTTGGTTTTTGGTTGAAGGATGATGAATGTGGATGAACCTTGAAGAAGCACTCAAGAACCACCAAGAACTTGAAGATTACAAGGATTTTCTTCTGTCACGCCCCAAAACCCAGGGTCACGTGACAATCCACCGAACACCAGTTTTTACAAAAATAGGTAGGTTTTCATACATTCAAATCCACCTGTTGAAATTACAAGAAAACCCAGTATGCATCTCTTGTAAGCAATAAACATCATGTATAACATGCATAAGTATATCGCCTTATAGCGTACAAAACTGCCTTCAGAAACATGCATACCAAAAAGAAAAACTACAAAAGTCCTCCGCCACCACGAGTATCACCAGAGCTACTCAAGATCATCATCCAAAGCATCATCTGAAAATAGTTTTACAGAAAATTCCACCCGTGAGCCGAAGTCCAATAGAAACAGACAATAAAGCAGTAAAGCAGGAAATATGCAATCATATAGAGTGGGAGCGAACTCAACCACAAAACCCAAAAGGTTTAATGTCATAAAACCCCAAGTTTCCCACAAACCTCCAAAACAGTTTTCTCTTCACAACTAAGATTTAATCAATGCAAAACACATTTTACAACTGAAGGAAAACAGTAACCAAAACATCGTTCCCTCACGGAATGTACCATCGTGGAAAAGAAGAACATGATCCTATGTACCAACTCTGTCACACAAACAAAGGTAACAACTATAGAGTCCATTACCCTAGTCCTGAACTACTTAAGGCCTGCTAGGCAATGACAAGTTCTATACGGAGCACCACAACGTAAAGCATAATTTACGGGCGACAACCCGAGTGAACTAAGCACCAAATCGTCTCAATTTACGGGGACTAACCCGAAGGACCTGAATACCTACACTGCGCACGTTTCTGGACTTACACCGAGGGCAACTCGTGCCAAATACACGCCATCCCGGTACATCTAGATAATCTTCTAAAAATAGTACCGTAGCTCAACTACGAAAATATTTTCTCAAAATAATACATTATACATGTATATAGATCCATCCATCAACATGCAGATCAACAAAACATTTCAAAATGTATTTCCCTATTTTCAACAAAATATTTAAAAAACTGGGACTCAACCCCGAAGGTGAGCTCCAAACCTCCAAAACATTGAGTGTTGAGATTTTTCACAAAACCACCATTTTTCACCAAAATCTACCATTTTCAAGAAAACCCTTTGAAAATCATACTACCACATGCCATACAGTACTATAAGCAAAGAAAAGCTAACAACATGCTTTCTATCAGAAAAACGAGGCTTAAATAAGAAATATGATATTTGATGTATTTTTTACCCGGTAAAAACACATATAATTACATATAACACCCTCATAACAGCAGTAGGTCTAGAATCCTACCTCGTTGGGTCAAAACAAGACGCCTCAAAAATTGGACCTCGTCAGAACGAGAATCTGACCGGATGAGCGCGTAGCTTGTAGCGTGAATAGCAGGGATCCACAAGCTGATCGTCAAAAACTAGGCTCGGGCGGGTCAAATATGTAGAGAGAAGGCAGAGAGAATGAGAAAAAGAAAGCTTTTCCAAACATTCCAGCCCTCTGGATACTTATAAGCTCGCCAAAAAGGCAGTTCAGTCGACTGAATAGGTCACTTCAGTCGACTGAAGCTGCTCGAAAAACGTGCACCGCCTCAGTTCAGTCGACCGAACCCTTGAGTTCAGTTGACCGAACTCAAGAAAAATGGTTTAGTCGACTGGACCAAGCCTCCCAGTCGACCGAACCCAAGGTTCTCAGCGTACTGGTTTTTCAGTTCAGTCGGCCGAGCTCACCAGTTCAGTCGGCCAAACAGCCTACTGTTTTGGTCTCGGGTTTTTGTGATCTAAGGCCAACCAAACAAGCCTAAACAAGGTCCGAGAAAGCATAAAACACCTCTATACATGCTGTTTTATAACTCCAAAACATAAACCATGCATCGATGATATATAACATGAAGGAAAAATACGTCATCATTTATATATATCAATATTAAAATGGTACAGGGTCTCACAACTCTCCCCCCGTTAAGGAATTTTGCCCCCGAAATTCTCTACAAGGTCACGAGGTAAACAGGTCTGGGTATCTAGCACGCATCCCAGACTCAAGCTCCCAAGTCGCTTCCTCAACCCCGTGATGAAGCCACTGAACTTTAACATACACAATTGTTCTCCCCCCACAACACATGTTCCTTTGTATCCAGAATCTTTACAGGACGCTCCTCATACATCACATTCTCATCAACTCGCAACTAAGTCCAATCCAATACATGAGACGGATCTGGCTCAAACCTCCGAAGCAAGAAACGTGAAAGACGTTGTGCACATATGCTAACTGAGGTGGCAAAGCCAAACGGTATGCTACCACTCCAATCCTCTCTAGGATCTCGAATGTTCCAATAAAACGTGGTGATAGCTTCCCGCGGCGACCAAACCTCATCAACCCTCTGCGTGGCGAGACCTTCAAAAAACGTGATCCCCCACAGCAAACTCTAACGGTCTCCTCCTCTGATCCGCAAAACTCTTTTGGTGGCTCTGAGCTGTCACCAGACGCTGATGAATCACGAAAATCAGCTCTATCGTCTCCCGTACTAAGTCGGGTCCCAAAACACTAGTCTTACCCACCTCTATCCAACAAATAAGCGACCTACACGGTTTACCATATAGAGCCTCATACGGTGCCATTCCAATACTGGCCTGGTAGCTGTTGTTGTATGCAAACTCTGCTAACGATAGATGATCCTCCCAGGAATCTCGAAAATTAAGCACACAGGCTTTCAGCATGTCTTCCAAAATCTAGATGGTCCTCTCAAACTGACCGTCGGTCTGAGGATGAAATGCTGTACTAAAAGTCAAGGTCGTCCCCAAAGCCATCTGAAGACTCTGCCAAAAGCGCAATGTAAAGTACGGATCTCAATCAGAAACAATAGTCACAGGTACTCTGTGTAGTCGAACTATCTCTCCAATGTACAATCTACTCAATCGGTCCACTGGGTCTCTCACTCGAATAGGGAGGAAGTGCGCAGTCTTCGTCAACCTATCCACTATAACCCAAACAGCATCGTGTCCCTTCAGCGAGCATGGAAGTCCTGATACAAAATCCATAGTGACAATCTCCCACTTCCACTCAGATACAGGCAACGGCTGCAACAACCCTGCAGGTCTCTGGTGCTCTGCCTTTACTTGCTGACAAGTAAAACATCGAGAAACGAATCGGATCATATCCCTTTTCATTCCCGTCCATCAGAACTGTCAACGTAGATCATGATACATCTTCGTGCCTCTCGAATGCACTGCAAGACGTGAATGATGAAACTCATGTAGCACCTCAGCACGGCACGACTCTGGCACAAACAAACGCCTGGTCAACCTCAGACTCTGATCTGAACTCACCACCCATCCTACAATGTCCTTCCCGCTAGCAATGCAGTCCCGTATCATCTGAGCCTCTAGATCGGTCCTCTGAGCATCTAACACGCGTGCGACCAATGTGGGCTGTGAAGCAACTGAATATAAAGTCGCACCTTCCCCTGTCACCTTGAGACACAAATCAAACTCCCCAATAACTCCGAGCATATCCCATTCTCGTAGAGCCACAGAAGCTAACGAGCCATGAGATCTCCTGCTAAGCGCATCAGCTACGACATTTTCTTTCCCCAATTGGTACTACAAATCAAAGTCGCAGTCTCCTAACAATTCCAACCATCGTCTCTGGCAAAGATTCAGGTCTTTCTGTGAAAATAAGTATTTCAAGCTCTTGTGATCAGAGAAAATCTCGAAATGCTCACCATATAGATAGTGCCGCCATGTCATCATGAAAATAAGTATTTCAAGCTCTTGTGATCAGAGAAAATCTCGAAATGCTCACCATATAGATAGTGTCGCCATGTCATCAAAGCGAAGACTACGGCTTTCAACTCCAGATCATGCGTCGGGTAATTTCTCTCATGTGTTTTCAGCTGTCGCGAACCGTAGACTACAACCTTGCCTCCCTACATCAATACACAGCCCAAATTGTCAAGTAACGAGTCACAGTACACTGTATACCCCAGACCTCGCTTTGGAATAATCAACACTGGCGCATTGGTCAATCTCCTCTTCAGCTCATGGAAAGCTGACTCATAGGAATCACTCCACACAAAACTGACTCCCTTCCGCGTTAGACACGTCATCAGTGCTGCAAGCCCAGAGAAGTCTTCACAAATTGCCGATAATAAACCGCTAGACCCAGAATGCTGCAGATCTCAAAAATGTTCTTCGATCGTTGCCAATCCATCATGGCATCGGTCTTCAAAGAGTCTACTGATACACCATCCTTAGACACCACGTGCCCCAAGAATCTCACCTCTGTCATCTAGAACTCGCACTTCTCAAACTTTGCATACAAGCGATGTTCCCTCAAAAGCTGCAAGACGATGTGCAGATGATCCTCATGCATCTCTCTTGTGGGTGAATAGACAAGAATGTCATTCATGAACACGACTACAAAACTGTCCAGATAAAGGTGGAAGATACGGTTCATCAGACCCATGAATGTAGCTGGAGCGTTTGTCAGACCAAACAGCATAACCAGAAACTCGTAGTGACCATAGCGAGTTCGAAAGGAGGTCTTCGCTTTGTCCTTGTCCCTAATCCACAGCTGATAATACCCTGACCTCAAGTCAATCTTCAAAAAACAGCGCGATCCCTTCAGCTGATCAAATAGGTCGTCAATCCTCGGCATCGGATACCGGTTCTTCACCGTCACCTGATTCAGCTTCCTGTAATCTATACATAGTCTCAACGACCCATCCTTCTTCTTCACAAACAAAGCCAGTGCTCCCTACGGCGACATACTTAGCCGTACAAACCCTTTGTCCAGCAACTCTTGCAACTGCACCTTGAGTTCTCGCAACTCAGCAGGTGCAAAGTGATAAGATAGCATAGAGATAGAAGCAGTTCCTGGAACAAGATCAATAGAGAACTCCACGTCACAGCTCGGTGGCAACTCAAATTGGTCGTCAGGAAAGACGTCTGGATAGTCACACACCACAGGGGGTAACTCCCCTCGAACCTCATCTGGCATATCCAATCTGAGAGCAGAAAAGAGAGAACCCAAGTTCCCTTGAACTCGCGCGACACCTGGTACAAACACCAAGCTCTCATCCCGATCACCTACAAAGTAGAAGCAGTCACCCTCAGGCGTACAAATCGACACTCTCCATCGCTCACAATCTATATAGGCATGGTAGGTCGTTAGCCAGTTCATCCCTAGGATGACGTCAAACGTGGTCATGTCTAGAATGATAAAATCAAACACTAAATAACGACCGGCGACCTCCAACACACAGGATCTATAAAAAAGGCTCAGCATCACACTTTCACAAACTGAGGTCTCAAAACACAAGGTACTACCCAACCAGTCCATTTCCAACCCCAATGCAAACACAAATGCAGAGGATATAAACGAATGTGATGCTCCCGTGTCTATAAGAACACTGGCTCGTGATCTAAAAACTAGAAGAGTACCTCTGATCATGGCTGGAGTAACTACCACATCAGACGCAACTGGTGCTTTGAAAGCACTGCGATCAGTAAGAACATAAGCTTTGGCCTGTGGCAGTCTGGTCTGCCCACCATAACCCTGAGTCGATGGCTACCTCACTGACTAAGCTGAAGCACCTCCTTCCGCAAACCTAGATGTCTGAACCCTAGGTTGCTGCGAAGCCTGTCGCCTCTATACAGATGAAGCAACCGACGCTCCTATCGTGTCCTGGACATTCCCCTCATTGGGACACTATTTGCGAAAGTGCCCGGACTGACCACACCAAAAATAGATAGGTGGGTCTCTCGTCTATGACTGGATGGCTGCTGAACTCTGAGCCTGGCCCTTCTGCGGGCATTCAACTGAACGATACCCTGGCTGTCCGCATCTATAATAGATCAACCCTCTCTGCTCTGGCCTTCCTGTCGAGGCCACTGAAAGTGTAGGTGCAGACGATTGCGGCTGAGACAATCCGGCAAAACAAGAACTAGGTCTAGACGACCTCTGGCGCTTGTTCCTGTGCCCCTGAGACTGTGTATCTCCACTGCCCTGCTAACGCTCGCTCTCTCTAATCCTGCGGCTGTCTGCCAACGAGTTCTCTACCCGGATAGCAGCTTCCACCAGCTTGATGTACACCTCCACATCTAGAGCTGCAACCCTGTCCTTGATAGCAGGTTGAAGTCCTCTCTCAAACCTCCGAGTAAGCAACTCCTTGGTCAATACCATCTCTGGTGCAAATCGCGACAGATTCGCGGACTTGGCCTCATACTGGACCACAGACAGATTCACCTGAACAAGGGAGAGGAACACCTCTCTGTAAGTATCTCTCGAAGATCTCGGGAAATACTTCTCCAAGAAGACTCTCGTGAAAGCATCCCACGTATCATCCACAGTGGTCTTGGCTTCCACCATTCTTTAGCATCTTCCCGCAGTTGGAATGCCGCCAACTTTACCCGCAAAGCATCCTCCTCAATATCCAGAGTATCAAAGATCGGCGTGGTTACTTCCAACCACTCGGTAGCAACCTTGGGGTCTAACTACCCAGTAAAGGTTGGAGGATCCAACCGCTGAAACTCACTCATAGCCACATATGCCCTTGGCTCAGGAACCCATACACTAGCCCTGGTCGCTTCGCCATTACTCGCATAGTGGCAAGGATCTCCTAGACAACGTCAGCACCGCCCACTTATTCCTGTGGGGCATGAACGTCTCCCTCCTCTGGAACCTGAACGTAAGCACGACCTCGACCATGGCCTCGGCCACGGCCCCGTCCCCGCGCTCCCCGCTTAGACATAATTCTATAGAAAGCAATACAAATAAGATAAGCTTTCCTACAACATGTTACTACATAACAAGAACACATAATTATGCTATCACATAGCCACTAAAGATCATGTTAACACGTCCCACATACCGGGAAGAACTAACAAGACAGACTCGTCCATTTGGATAACCTATTCAGATTCCCTGCTAGAAAACATGTCGGCCAAACGCGCTTCTAACTTGGCTTCCAAATATGTTTAACCAAACGCCCGAAGGCAAGACTTATCAATCCTGAGATTCCACCTCCATACCCACATATACACAATTGTCATGCTTAAAAAGCTATTAACATGTTATAAACCAACGTTTAAACACATGCAAGCAAACATACGCAATCAACCTCACTAGGTGGTAAACCCCTTTTCCCATGGCTCTTAGGTATTCGAACCCAGAGCTCTGATACCAAGTTGTCACGCCCCAAAACCTAGGGTCACGTGAAAATCCATCAAACAGCAGTTTTTACAAAAATAGGTAGGTTTTCATATATTTAAATTCACCTGCTGAAATCACGAGAAAACCCAGTATGCATCTCTTGTAAGAAATAAACATCCTGTATAAAATGCATAAGTATATCGCCTTATGGTGTGCAAAACTACCTTAAGGAACAAGCATACCAAAAAGGAAAACTACAAAAGTCTTCCGACATCGTGGGTATCACCAGAGCTACTCAAGATCATCATCCAAAGCATCACCTAAAAATAGTTTTACAGAAAATCTCACCCGTGAGCCGAAGCCCAATAGAAACAGACAATAAAGCTGTAAAGTAGGAAATATGCAATCATGTAGAGTGGGAGCGAACTCAACCACAAACCTCCACAACAGTTTTTCCTTCACAACTAAGCATGTAATCAATGCAAAACACATTTTACAGCTGAAGGAAAACAGTAACCAAAATATCGTTCCCTCACGGAATGTACCATCGTGAAAAAGAAGAACATGATCCTATGTACCGACTCTGTCACACAGACAAAGGTAACAACTATAGACTCCTGTCTATTACCCTAGTCCTGAACAACTTAAGGCCTGCTAGGTAATGACAAGTTCTATACGGAGCACCACAACGTAAAGCTTAATTTACGGGCGACAACCCGAGAGAACTAAGCACCCAACCGTCTCAATTTACGGGGACTAACCCAAAGGACCTGAGTACCTATGCTGCGCACGTTTTCGGACATACACCGAGAGCAACTCGTGCCAAATACACGTCATCCCAATACATCTAGATAATCTTCTAAAAATAGTACCGTAACTCAACTACGAAAACATTTCCTCAAAATAATACATTATACATGTATATAGATCCATCCATTAATATGGAGATCAACAAAATATTTTCAAAATTTATTTTCCAGTTTTCAACAAAACGTTTCAAAAACTGAGACTCAACCCCGAAGGCGAGCTCCAAACCTTCAAAACACCGAGTGTTGAGATTTTTCATAAAATCACAATTTTCCACCAAAATCCACCGTTTTCAAGAAAATCCTTTGAAAATCATACTACCACATGTCATACAGTACTATAAGCCAAGAAAATATAACAACATGCTTTCTATCAGAAAAACGAGGCTTAAATAGGAAATATGGCATTTGATGCATTTTCTACCCGGTAAAAACACATATAATTACATATAACACCCTCATAACAACAGTAGGTCTAGAATCCTGTCCCGTTGGGTCAAAACCAGACGCCTTAAAAATCGGACCTCGTCGGAACGAGAATCTGACCGGATGAGCGCGAAGCTAGCAGCGTGAATAGCAGGGATCCACAAACTGATCGTAAAAAACTAGGCTCGAGCGGGTCAAATATGTAGAGAGAAGGCAAAGAGAATGAGAAAAAGAAAGCTTTTCCAAACATTCCAGCCCTCTGAATACTTGTAAGCACGCCAAAAAGGCAGTTCAGTCGACTGAAGAGGTCACTTCAGTTGACTGAAGCTCCTCGAAAAATGTGCACCACCTCAGTTCAGTCGACCGAACCATTGAGTTCAGTCGACTGAACTCAAGAAAAATGGTTCAATCGATTGGACCAAGCCCCCTAGTCGACCGAACCCAAGGTTCTCAACCTACTAGTTTTTCAGTTCAGTCGACTGAACTCACTAGTTCAGTCGACCGAACAGCCTACTGTTTTGGTCTCGGGTTTTTGTGTTCTAAGACCAACCAAACAAGCCTAAACAAGGTCCGAAAAAGCATAAAACACCTCTATACATGCTGTTCTATAACTCTAAAATATAAATCATGCATCGATGATATATAACATGAAGAAAAAATACGTCATCATTTATATATATCAATATTAAAACGGTACAGGGTCTCACATATTCACTTTCTCTCTCTAGCTCCCTAGTCTAACACTTAGCAAATTGAGCAAAGAATTTTTTGATTTGGGAAGGGTAAGTGCCAAACAAGAAGGGGGAGGGGTCCTTTTTAAGTTTAAAAAAAAAGTTAATGGAAGGCAAATGATACTTGTATAAGATGGGTGGTGGTTTTGGCCACTCATATTGTATGCAAATAAAAGGAGTAGGACACAATGTAAAAAAAAAAAATTAGATGGACTGCTAGAGCTTCTCAAATGGCCGACCAAGGCATGATTTTGGCTCTATTTTTGAATTTTGTTATATTATATTGCTTTATATATTTAATGATATATATATACTACATTATTCAAGAATTGTATTTAAAAATTAACTTAATGTATATTTTTAATTATGAATATTAAATATTTGAATTAATATAATAATTTTAGGTGTTGTCCTTAATTTTTAATCTTAGTTTAATTATAACATTATTTAGTTGTAGTGGTTGGGCTAAATTTTGATTTTTATACAATTTCGTAACTTGATGTATATTTTAAATTATTGTTATACAAGTTTTAATTTAATTTGATGAAATTTGATTTTAAAACTCAATTTTATGATTTAATATTATTTTATAATTATTTAATTATTTATATGTTGTATTAAGTCTCTTTATATTGATATACAAGTTGGCTTAAAGTTATATTATTATATTAGATTGTTACTTTTGATTATAATATTAGTTTACTTATAGAGATTTATACATACATATATACATATATATAATAAGTTATTTTTTTATTTATTTAGTTAATTTACGCACTAAAGTCACTTTTCACTTTTGATTATTATATGTTAAAGTAACTTTTTTTTTGTTTCTTGATTATTTTATTAGATTATAGCTATACTCCCATAAGGTCATTACCCGAAAAGATGACCCCCTACACTTGCGTTTGATTGGGGCATTAATCAATTCTATTGCGTTTTTCCTCATCCGATTGCAACGTGTGGGCTAGGGTCCTGGCTTGATGTCGAACTACTGCTCGGGTTAAAGGTTCCGTAGTGCCATGAATTACGTTTACTACCCCAAGAGGGGCATCTCTTTGCTCGACCCTTCTGTCCTGGGCCTGAGGCGCCTCTCTTCTCAAGTAGTTTTTTCCTTCTCAATAAACTCTAAAAGATGCCTTGCCCGTACTAGATCTTCTAAATGCCTTTTAAATGTTCGGTATTCTCTTGTTAGGTGACCATGATCCTGGTGGTAATGGCATCTCTTCTTCAGATCTCTTCTATTCGGGTCACTAATCAACTTGGGTGGCTACTGAAAGAACGGCTTGTCCTTGATTTGGTCAAGGAGCTTGTGCAGGGACTCTTTAAGCACTAGCTGGAAAGCACAATATGCCTTCGATTCCTTCTTCTCCTGTGAATCCTTCTTTGACTTTATGTCTTTCTGGCACTTATTCTAAGGACCCAGTCCTAAACTATAGGATTAGTGACGATAAACCGATAGGATTTTAGATCATAATAAGATTAAAATCTTGACATGATCAAAACTTAAGAATCAGACCCCAAGAATCGAAAAATCCTAAAATAAAAAGAAAGTCCTCTAATCTCGAAGATTATTAACTTATCCTAAGAACATTCACTCAAAACTCTAAAGAGCTAAACTTTGAAATGAAACTCTGAGACCCAAAACCTTCTTAAGAAATGGTGACCTGACCTTGTAACCTTTCAAATCCAACAATCTGTACGTGTTGTTCTATTACAGCAAAATTCGACTCCTAAATCCAAAAAAAATTAATAAATAAAAAATAAAAAAATAAAAAATAAACTCAAGCCCCAACGTGAAAAGAAAATTTTACTCAAAGGCCTAAACCCCGTGATTTCTAATAATTACACTTCGACCCTAAGTCTTTAAGATAATTATACTTTTACCCTAAGACACCAAAGTTTATAACAAGTTATCAATGCCATATGAAGACACTTAAATTCTCATCCAGATTACACCCAAGAGTTCTTAAAACTCTTAGTATTAATAATTACACACTAGTCCCTCACGTTTTTAAAATTTTACAAAAATTCCTCGGATATTTCTCACCCATATTTCTCTACAACTAACATTAATATATATATATATATATATATATATATATATATATATATATATACAAAAAAAAAAT